>DF240684.1:0-23181 GCA_000507305.1 Breviolum minutum Mf 1.05b.01 | reverse complement strand
GGGGGTGGCATTGGGGGGGGGTACCCTTAGATTCCCATGAATCAGATCTAAACTCGGAAATGTTGAATAGATTTCCCTCGAAAAAATCGTGCATGAAGTTTGGGTTTGGTTCATATCTAGGTCCATGGTGGTTTCTAAAATTGTGTTTCATTTTCATCCCGAATGTTGGGGAAGATGATCCTATTTTGACGATCATATTTTTCAAATGGGTTGAAACCACCAATGACCAAGTAGTAAAAATTTGAGAAACTGATGATACAAACTTCCTTTCAAAAGTCCATAGTTTTTTTTGGAATGGAAGGGTTTTATGCCGGCATACAAGAAAACCCTGCGATTTTCAGCTCCATTTCTCCGGTGTTTTCCAGTGTGTGTGTGTGTGTGTTTTAACCATCAAAATACCGAAAAAACCGTCGGAAGTTTTTCGGGTTTTTCCCGGCGTGGGTGGTTTTCTCGGGACCCGTTTGACTTTCGGGTTGAGGCGATGCGACCTAGTCCCACCTTCAATTCCATCATTGATGCCGTGTTGGCCGCCTCTGGCTTCTGAGTTCGAACC
This sequence comes from Breviolum minutum Mf 1.05b.01, assembly GCA_000507305.1. NCBI lineage: Eukaryota > Dinophyceae > Suessiales > Symbiodiniaceae > Breviolum > Breviolum minutum. Next base: position 22,628 of record DF240684.1, on the reverse strand, counting down.
GACGGTAGATGTAAAATCGATGTAATTTTTGCCGAGGGATCGCCACTTTGAGGAGGTTGATGACAGGAAAATCAGTGTGTGTTTTTTGATATTTATTGCATACTACTATTCTATACTACCCCATTTTTTGGGGAGATATGATAAGCCACTGTAGGGATCCTTATGAACCAATCAGTATAAACGGAACAGCTGTGTTGTTGGTTTTTCAGGTGGTTTGTTGAACTTGGACGTGTCAGGTGAAAAAGATCCATGTGATTCCATATGAGGGAATGATGATGTTCTTTTTGCATCGTTGATCGCATCTCTTTATAAGATACCGTTGTAATTACATATATATATACATAAATGTGTATATTATATATATATACGCTATGTATTTTTATAATATATGCATTGTGTAATCAGCTCTATTTTTCTTTTAGGCTTTGACAAGTGCTACTTGTGTTGCTTCAATATCCTGACGGTGGTCCACTTTTCCTGGAAGCGACGCTCCGATCCGACGCTTTCCTAGGGACCACTGCCATCGTTTAAAGCAAAACAGCCGAAATGCATCGCGCGGCAAGTGGTGATTTTGGGAAGACACAGAAATCAAGTTCAATCAATTCCAAAGTTTAATGCAGTTGTTCAAGGTTACCATGGTAGCTCCTAGGCTTGTATTGGAAATACCATAGAAATCCCGACATTTTTATTTAAGATCTTCAAGGCCCCTATATCCTCGAGGCCTGAAACAAATTCTGATTGGAGATGATCTCCCATCCGCGTGGGAGGTTTGATGAGTTTTCTCATTAGGTGAACAAGTTAAAAGCTATCAACAAAAACACCTGATGGCCTGGGCGAATTTGATTTAGAATACATCATCCCCGGAAGATTGCATTAAAATCTTGAGAGATTGCATTAAAATCTTGAGAATTTAATGCATCCCTGGAATTTCGGAAAGCCCGATTTGAACCAAAGCATCATGGCTTCAGGTTCTAGCCGTTAATCTTTGGGGGGGGGTGTAAGCATTGCGATGTTTGTTAAGTAAAGTGGGGAGGCTCATTTGATTCAAACTCATGGAGCCGTGTCGTGCTTGGCATCGGCCTTTGTAAAGCAGAAGGTGTGAAAACTTTGGAGTCATGACTAGTAATTCCTATAAGTATCTAGGTGGTGGCAACTCAAATATTGTTCATGTTCACCCCTGTTTGGGGAAGATTTCCAATTTGACTCATATTTTTCGATGGGTTGAAACCAGCAGACTAGTAATTCCTATAATTATGGTGTGTACTAGCAAATGATGCTGAAAAACAGTGTTTTAGAAAACACGGTGGTGTAAAAAAACTATCCAAGGTCTCATTTCCTTCACCAACCAATAATAATCAAAGAAAACATAAGTCCCAACTGTTCTTTATTTGGAAGGCTAGATCCCTTGGGCAGGTGATCTTTGCAGGCTCTTCGACGTCTCAGTTGATTTTCACTTGGTCCCTTGGCGGGATTGTGGATAGATCCGGGAAAACTTGATGTTTGTTCAGTCAGTTTGGCTCATAACAACGACAAGTTCCACCAGTTTGCAACGTTTTTTGGATTTTCCATATTAGATTTGTAGTGGAAATATAGGAAGGGTACTTGGGATGTATTGTTGTTATTCGAGTTTGAGTCAGATGCCACTATGCTGTACATAGCATACATTATTTGTCATAGGTATAGTATATCATCATGATCTAGGTGGTGGTTTCAAATATGTTTTATTTTCACTGCTACTTGGGGAAATGATCCAATTTGACTAATATTTTTCAAATGGCTGAAACCACCAACTATAGTGATATATAATATAAACTCATCCATTTTCTGGTGAATTTCGGGGTGATTTTTTCCATCAAGCCGAGCCGAGTTTCCGCCGCTGGTTTAGGTTCTGGAAATCAGGAAATCTTTCAACCGATTCCGGAAATTGGAGGTGAGTGAAACTATGAGTCCCATTTCTGACTTTTGAAGATGTAAGGTACTGGGATGTCCTGCCGGTACTTAGTAAGTGGGTTATTTCACCCCTATATAAGTGGGTTATTTTCGTCCCTTAAGTAGGTTATAAACCAACCAACTTACTAACGATCGTTGCGATCACTTCCATGGGTCCACCCCAGTAGATATCGGAATCGTAACGGTACCTATATCAAAACTATACGAAAACACGTTCGAACTAAGGTTTTTTTTTTCGAAAAAGGCCTCATGAAGTGAGAAATGTGGACAAAAAAAACTCCCGAAATATTCGTAGCAACATATGTTTGCTAGTAGTTTTCTCAAGGGTTAAGATGTGACAGGTCAATGAAAACAACCAAAAGTTCCAACTGAATGTCTTGGACCATGGTTGGTAGCCAGGTTTGATGGTTGGAATGGGTGTTTCCTCAAAATGGAGTTAGATACCCCCCATTTCACACCCCAAAATGATGATCATTTTTATCCGGAAAACTGATGGTTGTTGGGGAAACCCACTGATATATATGTATATATATATATATGGGGATTATAATAAACCATTATAAGGATCCCCATTAAACAAGCAGTATTTCATCATAAGTAAGGCCGAGCTCACCTGGGTGGTCCGTCGCAGGTCACTACTATCCCTTTGCCAACGTCGCATCTTGGTGGATCTGGGCACTCGGATGCTGGGGCAAAGTGAGGAGACTCAGGAAAGTGATTCCACGGCCAACCTTGACGGTTCAGAAATCTCAAGGAAAACAACCACCGGTTGGATGTTCTTTTTTTTAGAAACCCGTGGTACATATATGGTGTAGTACTGTTGATGGAAGAAATCCTGCACCACCTGGAATGTATAAACCTTGTAAATGATGGGATAAACATGGATAAACCACGTACCAACTGGTGCAGGATTTCTTCCATCAACAGTAGTACCAACCTCAATTGGTGCAGCAGCGGGGATTTCTGAGCCATCAACATGTATGATAATTTATGGAAGAAATTCCTTCTCAAAGTGGACATAGACTTCTGGTGTAAAAAGATTGTTTCAATCTGGCCAGAACAACACAAATCCTGGTTCAGTGTGCGATTGACAGTCTTATTGATTATAAGAAATTGCAACCTCATCCTAGTCAACATTCTAAAGCCCTACACCCCTAATCAAACTCCGCGGATTGGAAGCTGGAAATTGAGTCTGTTCATTGTCAAGTTGTTAGTTATTGAGCATTTCTCAAAAACTGACATTTCAGACAAATTAAGCCATGGGCTAATACTTCCGTCTAAGTGATTATGTTTCTTACCGTGGTGCATGTTCATCGCAATTGTTGTTGTGCGAATGTGAGAAAAGACAATTGTTTCGATATATCTATATGGCAACATTGATACGTCTTTTGTAGTTCGGCTGTTCTCGAATAATGTATACATAGGAGCTTTGTATTGAAATGTGTGTTACTGTTTTGATCCTGCTGAACGTAACGTTTTCTAATAATCATCTGCATACAGCAGATTTGCTCACTCCCTTCTTCATGTGTTGCGCATGATTTGTTTTCTTTGCCTTTGTTCAATCTCTTTGTTTGTTTGGTTATGTTGGCAATATTGAATATTGTGCTTTTTCTTCCTTAAAATCAGTGCTTAAACGTATACCCATCCTCGCCTGCCCATCTATCCTTTCGAGTAATACCTAAGAAACACGCGAAAATTCATGCCTGTTGGGGTTCTAGAAGTTGTCGTTCGTGCCAGTGTTGTGAAGGTTGGATTTGCCAACAGCCAGAGAGCTTCATCAGCAAGTTCCTTCTTGCGAGTGTGCCACGCCTAGGAAGAGCGGTAAAGGGAGATGTGGTTATGGGTTCCGCCCAAATGCTCCATCTACAGAATATTTACCTACATTTGGCTTAACTGTATGGTAAAATGTTGGTAAATATTCCATACATGGAGCATATGGCCAAATTGAAGCACAAAATGGAAGGAAAGATAGAAAGGTTCAGAGAGGCAGGATTCGTTTTTTACTTCTGCCAATATCTTTGTCGAGATCCGGTCACATTGTGTGGTAACCTTCGGTAATGTCGACCCAAAAAAGGTAGATTCAATTTGAGAATCCTCCTTTTTAATCATGTTGGTCTCATATGCCAGAATTGAAGAGGAATGGTTCTACATCTCGTTTTGTCTCCTTATTGTTGTCTCAACAGTACACGCTCTTTGGGCAATGCCAATGCGCAGACTTGGGCAGTTGACACAAAATCCAATTGCATCCGATTGCCATTTAAAAAATCATCGTCTTAAACGATCAAACATGTCATGCGTCTTAAGATTAGCTAGGCTGTACACTATATGTCAGCAGTTGCCAGACTTGCTGGGGATTGTACTGCCCAACTATATGTGCGATCGGGTCAAACAACTCCCATTGCTTTCCTATGGTAGGGATGGTCATCAACCTTATAGTAGGGGTTTAAATTGTTTAAATACCCATTATCAGTGAATCAGGATTCCCTATTAGAGGTGGGATGACCATCCTCAATATAAGGAGTTTAGACCCTGGCACATATGAGTGCCAGAAGCGATGATAAGGATCCCTTCATTCATCAGGATAAGGCCCGTGGAATGACACGCTCTAATTTTGAGCCACACCAAGTGGAAACATCATCGGTGGACACGGCTGAAGTCGTTTCAAAAGGAAGAACTTGTATATTAACAACGAAATTGATTTCTTATAATATAGACAGAGTAATGAAAGAGTAAAACCAGATTTAGAAAAAACACATGTTCACCCCGGAAGATGAAAGCATGGTTCCGTTACAAATCACTCATCATTTTCCGAAAGGAGATTCTGGACTTCCATTCACCTCCTTTTTTGGACATGTTTCCAGCCGTTCATCTTTTTCGGGGGTGGAAAAATTTGGGGCATGGTGATGTTCCGAGGTGAAGGCCAATGGGTAGGAAAAACATGGGTGAAAATTTGCACATATTCAGGGCGTGGTGCCTTTCATTGTTTACCACCACCCCCTTCCATTTCGCCGACGTTTTTCCCACGCGTTGACTTCCATGTATCCCCCTGAAAAGGGACCATTTTAAAAGGACATTTCATCTGAACTAGCCATCATTTTCAAGGAGATCTGTTAGTTTTCAGGGGGGTAACCCCTTGAAAAGAATCGTTGGCCATTTCGTTGGCACTGAGACTTCAACGATCCTTTCCTTAATGGGTTTTGGCCTATTTGTAGAGGCATGCTGTTAATTTTTGCGTATGGTAATTTTCGACCTTAGGTGCGTGCAACGGCGTTCTCGCATTTTTGTGGCGGAGAAACTTTGGAGGAGAGAGTTCGGGATTTATTGGGACCAAAGTTTGTTAAAATTTTTATGGCCAAAATTTTGTTTTTTGATACAGATTCCAAGATGAATGTCTAGGGCCACCTTAGGGTTACACCTATAGGAGTTGTGCAATTGAAGCTGTTTCAAAATACTGTAATTAGAATTCATTTTCTCAAGGAATCCACGCGGATCGGAGCTCGAAGCGATTGAATTGGAAGTCGAGGCCTTCAGTTTCACAGCTGAACACGATGCTCTTTTGTTGCCTGACAGGCAGCAGAGGCGTGCCTCATTGCGACAATTCGTTGAGGGATATCCTTTGATGGCTTATCTCCAATATTGCTTGGGATCTCTGATCACCCGCAAGGCCGCATCTGTCACACCAGAAGGTCCAATCAGCTCTGTGCGGCACGTGTTCCTACTGTCATCAAACATGACTCGCAAGGCTCACCGTGACTCTCAAGGAATGATTCCCTGAGTAGTTGTTTGGCCATGTTTGTTGGATTCAAAGAATGGTATCTTCACAAAGATCAGAGAAGGTATATTGGCTCAATACATATAAGTGGTTGTTAAGCTGCTGTTAAGCCCCTGGTCCTAGCAATCGCCAGTCTGAGATTTGAATCTGATGGAAATCACTATGCTCGTCTATGCGTGCGTCTAACACCAAAACCATCAACATGAAACATAGATTGACTAGATTCATAGGATAAGTTTGTTTGAGTTTCGTTTTATTCTTGATATTATTATAGTGTTTTTTAACTGAGATGACCTAACGTCTAGTAGACCAAAATTGTTTTGTTTTGATGAGAATCGTTTGTGGATTGATTTTACACTCCGGGATCAACTAACATAGCTGGCTGGGAAATGGACCAATTGACCCTGAATGGAGATGTATATTTTATTGAACATGGGGATATTTCAAGGGAGATTCATTCCATTGCTAGCTATGTTAGTTTACCAGGCCGGGTAAAGACAACTAAAATCCAAGCCATTTAAGAAAAGACCTAGCTTGAACTTCCAAGCGTTTGAGGTCAGCAAATCTGATTTCTTTCCATCCAGAAGCCATTCAGAATTTTGTACAGAACCCAACTAATTAACTAACCTCTTTCCAGGATTGTGTGGCTAGAGCCAAAGAGCTTCACGGTCATGCAGGTCGGATTCGTCGGTCAAAAAACACAAAGTTTTCAAAACACTGAAACGGTGAAAAAAATCCAGGCAATTCCCACAGGATCCATGGGACGGTATATTTACCTACATTTACTATTAACAAAAAAAACAAATATAGGTGTATACACCATACATGGATCCTATGGAGTTGGATGTTCGATTTTGCTCGTTCTTTTGTTTTTTTGGGGGCGGAAAGAAGGGGGCGGGAGTGCTTTGGTATAAATGATGGAAGAAATAAATGATATACTACATTAATATGATGATTAATTGAATGATATGAATCATGTAGACATTGAGGTGATTTTCGTGTTTAGAAACGAGACCGTATTTGTGTTTGAATTTGAGGTCTGTTTTGTGTTTGAAAATGAGGTTGCGTGCGACCAGTTGGTTGTTGAACCCAAATGGATGATGTTTAGTTTTTGCACATCTGGGTGGTGGTTTCAAATATTGTTTTATTTTCACCCCTGTTTTTTGGGGGAAGATGAACCTAATTTGATTTACGCATATTTTTCAGATGGGTTGAAACTCAACCACCAAGTAGATAGTATTACGGAACATGCATTTGCTGAACATCTGAGCTGTGCACCTCTTGGGATATCCACATAGATGTTGACCTGCCTTCAAGGCGTGAGATGCATTGTGGATTGGGGTGTTGAGGCGCAACTTTTCGTTGGGAAGACGTTGGAGATTTGGTGAAGAATCATTTCCCAAAGCATCCATGGGACTGGTATATTTACCTACATGAATGGTTGTTTTTAATGGTACAATAGTATACAATATGGTAAATGTAGGTCAGTATACCATACATGGATGCTATGGGTTTGACTATTAAAACTTTTAAAAACTTTCCTAATAAAAATGAGTTTTTTTTTGTTGCGGAAGAGCGAGATTGGCGGAAGCTAAGTAAGTTGGAGCCCCAAGTGAATATGTCCACCTTGGATGGCAGTTTGCAATCTCTGAAGAAACGTTGCAGTTTGATAAAACATGGGATAACGTATATGTACTTCGAATCATAGGGGGGTTTTAAGTATAACCCCAGGAAGGGCCGTGGAAAAAATAGAAGTTGTAGATTTTTTTTAACGGGAGGGACATGGGGCCCCTATAAGGGCTGGTGAAATCACCCCAAAAAACCTATTTATTTGGTGGCCATGGATAGAACTCCATTTCGAAGCCTCTTGAGGAGAGTTCGGACGCTGCTTTCTGGGACCTCAATGCGGCACGCAAGGTGTGGGAGGGGAAGATTTCCCTATGGGGCCTGGCAAACAACCCCTGGGTTTTTACTAACCCATACCATCCATGTATATATGGTATATTTACCCCTACATTTACCATATTCTTCCATTAAAAACCAACCATTCATGTAGGTAAATATACCGGTCTTATAGATGAGTAAAACCTGGCTTTCTCAAAGGTGAGTAAAACCATGGGGATCTGAACGGTTGAAGGTTGAGAAATTACCGATAGCACTTTTTGCGTAGTTTGTTTGTGTGCGTATGTTTTGTTTCGTAGTTTTCCAGGTGGTGTTCTCGCATATTTGGGCAATAATAATTACATGTTCAAAACAGACAGAAACCGTTGAACGTGTTGATACATGTTGAGATGGTTCGTAGGGCTGCAAGAGAGAACACCGCTTCTGGAAACTAGAACTATTCATCCAAACTACATATTTTGACTGTGATGGCATGTGGTGTATAGTTCAGCATCTATTGAGATTAATACGATCATGGGTATTCGACATCAACATGGTTTCCATTTCAAGAATAGGTTGGGGTCGCGTATTTTTTTCCCTGCATTTGACTGCTCACCTCGCTGTCTAAAGCATGTGATGATCTCGGACATTGCAATCAGATGTTAGTACTGACCAAAATAAATCTTTTTTTCATGCAGGCATTTTCAAACCGAATACTCTTGGTTTTACACCAATATACGCATTGGGAAATTGCAGCAGATTAATCAATAGGAACACCTTTGGGTTCGAACAACTCAGCTAAGTGCATTTTCTGCGGATTTGTTTCAAATCCATATTCTCTGAATGTTGACCCCTGTGCACCGGCGTGAACCGGGCCCCTCCTTGGTTGAGCATGGAACCGTAACCGGTCATTCTGTCGGACCAGGTTGAAACGCTTCAGCGTTCGAAGGAGGCGTGGTGGGCAACTTGATGCAACTGCCTCACCTTAGAACCATGTTACCACAAACCCACGTATTTGGGGGGTCTAGGATTGAGTGAGTTTACAGGGCAAACGCTAAGTTTGGCATGCAAAAAACATCACCACTGCCACTTATCGTGAAAATTACCACGATTTCATGGGATGGAAGAAGATGACTCATGTACATAATATATCGATATCTACCATAAATAAATGTCATATAAACCGTACTTGAATCCTTCAAGGGTGTGGAATTTGTGCCCCTTCACTGTCAAAAGATAGACCTTGGGGCCGAAATTTGATGCCTTTGGAGGGTCTAGGTATACATGTTTATATTCATAGAAGACCTATGAGCTATATTTGCAGGGGACAAACAACAAGTTAGTTTTCAATGGTCAAGTGTGGTTTGCCAAGCAAATTTCTACCTTATCACTAGACATGTTTCATAGTTCCAAGCAGGGAAATGAAAGGCTCGTGTAACTCGCTCAGAGTCTTGCTGATAGATCTACGGATGGATAACTTGTTATTACGATTTTCAGACTGAATACAAGTGAGTATACAGGTTGATACAATGCTTATACACAGAAACCCTTTATATATATATACATACAGTTTCACATATTTTTTATGTTCACCCCTACTTGCGGAGGATTCCCATTTTGACTTACGCATATTTTTCAAATGGGTTGGTTCAACCACCAACCAGTATTATACATGATTTGTATCAACAGGCATACCTCGAATCCATGTCGTGCTCTCATTCAAACATTGGAACTTTGAAGGTTGGAAGTGCAGAGTCAGTTTTCCAGAGCTGAGGGGAGTCATCCACGGGGATTCAGATATGTTATTTTAGATATACATGTATATATATGTATATATATGACAGTGAATGGACAACATAGCGAATCAGATTGTTGTTGTTTTTGATTCTTATTAATTTCAAGAGATTCGTCAGATGTTGTTTCACGAAGATGAGTTTAGTTCACAGAGAGTCAGATGGAAGATTGGTTAGTTAGTTTTCAGGAGTGATTTAAGCCCTTCGAAGTCGATTGTTTGAGTTCTAGGTCTTACGTGGCCCTTTGAGTAGGATTTTTTAGCCACCATCTTGGGCCTGGGGTCGATCAAACTCCCATGGCTTCTTTATAGTCATGGCTAGTCAACCTACTACCCCCGCCCAAAGGTACCACCCTCCTCCAGAAATAAGGCCTTATTAAGAGCTTATTAACCAGTGGTTTCCCTTAATAAGGCCAAAAAAACACGCTTATTTCCCAAGGGGGGCACGTTAGAGGGGGGTAGGTTGACCAGCCAGACTTATAAGGATTCTTTATTTAAGGTCAATAGGTGGGATCGGTGGTTTTTTAATCACCCAATCGGCAGGAAAAATACCACTTATAGTCCTTGCCAATTGGGTGATGAAAAATGCTACCGATCCCACCTATCAAGGGAACCACTGGGATGTCCATGGTACTTAGTAGGTGGGTTATTTCACCCCTATGTAAGTAGGTTATAAGTCCCTTAAGTAGGTTACAAACCAACCAACTTACTAACGATCGTTACGATCACTTCCATGGGTCCACCCCAGCAGGAAACTCCCTTTATTCAAAGCTGTCACGAGTTAGTCACTCCCTCTGAGTTCATCGACTCCTGCAGATCTTTAAGTCCTGGATATTTTTTTATCATCTCAATTTTTGTAAGTAGTAATGGTAAGCCCAGGACAAAATACGTTTATCATGGGGGGTAAGTAGTCTCATCTACTAGTATGTTCTCATCATGTATAAATGGTTATAATTATATAGTAAGTAGTTAGGATCACCCCCATTTATAATCCATGCAACGGCCATCTGGTTTAGGCAAAATCCCAGTGAGGGGACTTACCATCACCATGATTACTAACCACTTACAAGTCCTGAGATGATCCTCCAAGTACTAGTTATAAATGGAGTTATGACCCCTATCAACGGCCTTATAAATGGTTAACTATGCTTACAACCCCCCATAAATGGAGATGATACTAAATGAGATGATCGGTCGAATTGTTTTTTTCAGGTGCTTGGATCGCAAGCAGCTTTTATGCCCATCAAACTGACCTCGCTGCTATCCCCAGTCGTGGTAGCCAAGTGGATGGAAGGATTGGAAGGTTCTGGTTGTTGGAAGGTGATGTTGCAGCCTCCAAAAAGAATAACATAGAACCCAAAGTCATGATGGAAGTTTGGTAGATGCTGTTTGTGTTTCATGTTAAGATGATGACATTACAATGATAAGACAACCCGTTGAAGATGTATCTATTATTATATAGAAATGGGGATTTTCCAATGGCCATGTTAATTTCCAGGGGTGTATCTCCTTCCACCCTGAAATTCCAGCACTTTTCTATGATTGCTCCGTGAGATTTCAAAAAAAAAACATCTGCGAGTCTTTCGCTCCCCAAAAAGATCGGCGTGGTTGTGAGGCGTTCGAATTTCATCATTTGGGCATCATGTTTAAGCCATGCAGGATCCAGAGATCTTCCCAATCCATTTTGGCGAAAAAAAATCATCCATTTTTTTTTTAACCGAGGACCCAAACAACCTCCATTCAACCTCCATTAAGTATGCTTGCTCTTGGATGTTGGTTTTGTTGAGGCCTTGTTGGAACGTATCACTTTGGAGGCAGCTGTGAAGATAAAACATTTGAGGGATTGTGAAGGAGGGAGATGACATGACATACATGATATGTGTCATATGTGTCAAGGGGGGTTGTTTTGCATTGTTATACCAGAAGCTCTTATATACTTTTGCAGATTGGGAGACCAACTCACATTTTGTTTATAAATGCGTTCTTCTTGTACGTAGTTCAAGTTTGTGTGTGTGTGTGCATGAAGGGGGGAAAACTTGTGTGTTTGCTTTCCTTTACATAAACATGTTGGTTGATTTTGAAGAAAGTCAGCGGTGATCATTTGCTCTTCAGCCTTATCTTTTCGCCGGTGCTTCAAGCAGGGAGGCACCGGAGGGTCATCTCAAATGGACCTATGGATGTTCGTGATGGGCCTTTTGGGAGTGGGCCCCGAGCCGATCGTTTGAAATGGAAGTTATAAGTTATTTCACCCTATAAGTGCCCGAACATAAAAGGGGGTAACCTGGGGGAACTGGGCTTATAACCCTGTAGGGGCCCCATAACTCCACTTCTGACTGGATGCTGGGACCCACCTTTGCAACCAAATGGTCCCACCAGGCAGCCAAAGATGCACCTCTTCGTGAGAATCATGGCTGGCAGGACGGATGGATGGGATGATGGGAAAGGTAGCACTTCATAGTTTTTGTGGTAAATGATGCCAATAAAGATTGTAATAACTTTAAACCATAGTTTTATGATTTCGTATTTTAGATGAAGAGGTCTTTCTTTGAATACTAAAAATGTCTTCAAATTTTGGTGAGTTACTGTTGTTACGTTGACCTGAAATGATTGTAGTAAGCTCATGTGGTTCAACAACTGAAGATTTCTTTAGCACAGGTGTTCGCCAGCAGTAGATGTCTCCAAGTTGATTCTCCCAAAGCTTTTTTCTTTCAGGGCTCCCAGGGACTGAAAAAAAGTTGTATTTTTCTACAGACAGAAGGGGTGGCAAAAAAAAACACAAACTAGAACTAGGTGGTAGTTCAAATATGTTTTATGTTCGCCCCCATTTGTGGAAATGATCCAATTTGACGAGCATATTTTTCAACTGGCTTGAAACCATCAAACCAGTATAAGAAAAAACTGTCCGATAAATTGTATTGGGAGTGACATCCCAATGAATTCAAAACTTCCAAAATTCCAAACAAATTCAGCTGGTCAACAAAAAAAATCTACTCCCCTGAAAACTAACGGCCGTCCCCTGAAACTCCATGGTTGGTTCAGATGTATTCCCTACTGAAAAATAGTCCCTTTTTAGAGAGACATGCGTTAGTTTTAGGAAGGGTATGATTTTTGTTGGGGGGTTTAAGTTACCTGGATTTTTTCTTCCCAAAAATGCCACCTTTCACCGAAAAAAACCAGCGAGGCATGGCTTCATGAAGCGGAGGTCGCCGAAGCCTTACGACGTTTGCGTCAGATTGCGGAGGTTTCCCCGGCGCGACGGTTCGAAAGCTTTGGGGGAGGGGGTTGTTGTTGAAACTTGCCCCCTGCATTTTTGTTAAACGCCGAATTGGGGGACTGGTAGATGTGACTTGTGACATGAATATTTGTATGAATTTATGGTAGATTTATAGGTAAAATATACGTAAATATACGTAAATATTATACATGTGGAGCATCTGGGTTGGAGAATGTTGGAGAAGATTTTTGTTGTTCGCAGGGTCACATGCGCGTAGAAAGCGACAGAAAAAAAAAGGTGAGACTTCACAACTCATGGCAAAGGTGTGGAAACGGTGGAAAGGGGTAAAGCCTTTTTAATTCCCATAGGATCCATGTATGGTAATGTATGGTATATTTCCCTACATTTACTATAAAAATCAACCAAAATGTAGGTAAATATACCAGTCCCATGGATCCTATGGGATTGGAATTCATGGCATTTTTAACACCTTGTTGTAGCAACCAAAAGACCTGCAAAAGACTGATGCATCATCAGCCTGATGATGTTTTTGGTCGGGTGATTCACTGAGAAATTCAACCATTGTTGGTTTAAGTCAAAGTTATCCCCTTTGGAATAGAAATCTACCCTAAAAACCCACGTTTCCTTCATTTTGTAGGGGATACAAGCCATATTTTGGGGTGTGTTAAAACCCTTCCTTTTGCCATGGGTTGTTGGGGTGTAGAGGGTATCTTATCAAGGATTGGGTTCGCGCACTTGGCAAATTCTCTTGAAAATATGTTTCACGAATGCTTCCAAAACGGAATTTTCATGGATTTTGTGGGTGTTGCTTGGTGGGTTTCATCCCTGTGACATGCGAAGGAAAGCAGTCAAACAATCTCTACAAATCCACATGAATTGATTGTAAACTACATATATGTGTCCGGAATGTGTAGCGAATAAAGCTACAAGAAAATACACGAAAAGAAACAAGAGCTTCAATGGACGCTCCATGAGCCCAAAAATTTGGTTGTTACTTTTCTGGTGCCGAAAAGTTATCCTTTGGATCTACCCAATGGCCCAATGACAGTTACAAATGCAGCGCTTTATAAGGACCTCCCTACTAGAAAGCAATAGTCGTGGTGACTGTTCCTGGGAAGAACGGGTAGATCCAGATCGAGTATTTCTTTAAAGTCCAAACAAAGCCACGGCAATTATCTTAGAAATATTCCCTGGAAGTCAACCACCATTTCAAAAATGGTGGTTTCGTTTGGATGATAATGAACCCTTGCTTGAAGAATAGTGGTTCGTAAAGCAGCACTTGAAAAATAGTGGTTCGACTTCCAGGGTATTCTTAACTATTCACTGATAGACATACGCTCCCTCAAACATCGCACCTGAAAAAGAGGGGTTGAACATGATTTTCTCTCAAAATCGAATCTTTTCGGTGCGAGCTGTTAGTTTCAGGGGGGGTACTCAATACTCACCTATATAAGGGCTTCATGGATACGGCTTATACAATGGAAAACCCACCCTGCCTCAGAACAGCCTAAAAATAAGGTACTTGGAAGATCATCCAGGACTTGTAAGTGGTTAATAATCAAGGTGATCGTAAGTCCCCTACATGGCGGTTGTGGGACCCCTTCCAAATGGCCTATAAGGCTCAGGAAACCTTCCATTTCATGCTTGGGTGATGCCCTTGTTGCCTGAAATAGGCTGCGCAAACTGCAGTTTGGGGCCAGGAGGGCGTTTGGTGGAGGGTTACCTATAATTATCATTTGTGGAGACGAGACGTTATAATGGCAGTACGTAAAAACAAAATGAACAATGTATATGATATAATGTAACAGAATATAATATGTTTTGATTTGATACAATAAAATATCATATAATATAATATAAATTTATGTATATCATGGAAGATTTTTCGGTTTCCGTCCAGCTGACTGAATCTTGCACCAATATGCAATATGTGAAAATTGTGAAAGCAATGCATGGGTCTCCCTTGGATTGTTGTAGTATGAAAAGGTGAGCACACCACTAGAGCACAACAAAAAGGAACCTCCTAGTCATGCTGTTGATGGACAAAATCCTGCACCAGCTGATATAGCAAATATCCCATTATTTACAGCGTGTTATACATCCTAGGTGGTGCAGGATTTTGTCCATCAACAGTAGGTTTGATTTACTAAAACTCTAGTGAGCCCCTGCTATTATCGGTGTGAAGGATATATTTGTGTCTATAATCCGTTATACTAACGTAAATACACACATACAAACATACCTTTGCAGAAGTCCAAGACTTGAATTTTGAGGGGTAACCATTGCAGGCAATGGTAGATGGTGCAACCCAGTTATTGGTTATCGCAGCAACACCTAGGTTATGAAGCTCACTCTTGCTGTACCCCATCACAGTTGTTGAAAGATCAACACGTTTCAAAAGAGTCGAAAAATTCAAGAAGCGCGTCGCCCATGGTCCCCATTTAGTGAGTCTCAGCCCAGGAACATTTGGGCAATTTGTATATCCAGCTCTGCCTACCGCCTACCCCAAATGTTAGCTCAAGGAGAATCCCCCAACAGGTATTGTACCTCAATTCAGGATTAGGAAGTCAGAAGAAATTACCGAAAATGACCAGATGTTTACATTGTTTACCCTCCGGTAAACTAACATAGCAATGGAACATGGACCAAAATTTGAAGATGTAATTTTCTATTGAAAATGGGGATATTCCAGCTAGCTATGTTAGTTTACCAGAGGGTAAGTTCAACAAAATGATGGACCATTTCCAGAGTTTCGGTGTTGGAGGCCTGTAATTTAATTTGGTCCACTGGGCCATCCAGAAGCAAAAGAGAAACCCCCCTCCTGAAAGCCAGGAAGGCAAAATATAGGTTATATTCATATATAATATATACATATCGGGAAGCGTATACAGGTGTGTTTTTTTTTGACCACAAACCAAAAACACATCAAAAAACATTGGGTTGGTTGATTGATCTACCAACACAAATTCAGGGGGACCCTTCAGATATGCAACGACTTCTGGAATGAGAATCTGGATTCGATTTGGGTGCCCCAAGTCCAAGAAAAAACGTGGGGCTGAAAACCAACAAAAAATCTAAGGTTGCCCCACAACACACCTTTAGAAAACAGACCTCGAAACTAAACCTTTCCTTAACAGGCTGCAAGCCGCCGGGAATCCTTTGAAATAGTTGGGCTTGGGAGGATTGCCACATTGGGGTGATCCTTAGGCCATACCGCTTCTTCTGGATGCTGAGCAATCAAACCGACAACCGGCAGTGACATGGCCCTTCAATCATTGCTTGGAGGATCATCCCATGACGGACGTAAGTGGTTAATAACCATGATGATCGTAAGTTCCCTAAATGGGGTTATAGTTATTCCCCTTCCAAATGCCCTTTTCATGGCTTACAAATAGGGGTGATCCTAACCACTTACGAGTCCTGGGATGATCCTCCAAGTGGGAATGGGACCAAATTTGGGGGATTCAAAATTACCAAAAACAGGTTTAGACATGTTCCAAATACATGGCAAGGCCACCAAAAAAATGTAGGGTAGTATGCCGGAGTCTGTGCAAAACAATTTTGTGGGAGCTGTGCTATCTATTTTGGAGATAGTGTAGTATGTTCGTTTGTCTCCTTTTTTATCTATAGAAATTCTGGTGAGATTCTAGTTTTGTTCCATAATGTTCTAATGCATGGATATTTATGCATACCCATTCAAGCTTCAAATATGGTGATGTTCCACATGCAAACGGTACTCTACAGGGTATCGTTTGCTCAGTTTGGTTTTTCTATGTTTTTCTTAAGAAATCTAGGAGCACCAGCAGTGGTCGTTGAAGCCCTAAACACAGGTTTTCCAGCGGTGCGTTCGACATGACCGATGGTTTTTGTCAAGTGTTTTTTTTTCCAAAAACGTGATGTATATAATCATGGTCACATTATGTCACATTCATCCTCACATGCAGCATGTTCGAAAAAGTCGCAGAACGTCTCTTTTTTGAGTCATTTCGACTCCAAGTAAAACCACCAAAGACGGGACCTATGGACCGATTTTTCAAGCTGATTGAAGCACTTAACTTGAGATTTGCAACCAGTTGACCTTGGTAAATTTGCTGGAAAATCAGCGGGAGTTGGGTACTACCCAGGTTATTTTTTCGCAGATACTCAATGTTTTTGGTACTTTTTGGCTACGTGAACGGTTGAGTTTTTACACTAAATAAATGTAGGAAAATAATATACCATACACTGAGTGTTTGGGAGTCCGGGATTTTTTCATAGGTGCCATGGTTCATACGGATCCCGTCTTTAAAAATCCAACCAAGATGACATCATGGTACATATCGATACCCAAGTTGAAGCTCGGGAGCTGATTTCCGACTGAAAATTTCATGATGGGATTTGGGATAAGGCCTTATTAAGGCCTTATCAGGGCTCGAAATATATTTGGTAACGGGGGAGTAAAGGGGGGGGTATGACATGATAAGGATCGCATGATTCTACTCAATGAAAAAGTCAATGTAGAATTTCTTCATCAACTGTTGGTGAAGGGTCTGGGATATGTTCCAGGGGCATGTTGGTCAATTCTTAGACGTGTGCACTCCCGAAGTTTAACAGTTCGCCCCTGAAAAATGATAGGAAGACGTTCGCCTTTCCTTTTGAACATGATGGTTTTTCCAGTCAATCAAAATGATAGTTTTGAGGTGCTAGGTGGAAAATGTGACACTCAATGAACCAAAGTGGAATTTTGGTAGATGATTTGCAATCAGTTATCAATGATAGGACAATTCGACAGATATAATGGTGGAAAACCGCCAGCTGAGGTGCATCTTTTAGCAGAACACTTACAAGCTGAATTCAATGTCAAGGACAGGGTGATCCTCCAGAAGTGTCGATTTGATGAGAGAAGACCCAACCAACCAATCCTCAAAATTTTCCTTTAAGGAAATAAGGCCTTAAGAAATCGGCCGGCCTTAGGCAGGGATCACACTTGTGAGGTTCAGTACTCACTTGTTAAGGACTCAATTTTTGGTGGGTTTGTGATGGGAGTTTTCCCCATTATTTTTGGGTAAGGATCCGAATTTTCGGATCAGAACCTGAATCAAAAACTAGGGGATCTTGAATAACACCCACTAGGTGGGCCCCGGAAAATAACTCGAGGGACATGGGGCCCCTGTAACTAGGTGAAATAACCTCAGTCACCCAGTTATTTTCGGTCATTTATAGGAGCCCTATAGGCCCCACTTATAGCGATCGTAGAGACCCACCTTGCAAATGTAGAATCCAAGCAGTTTCTGAGGTTCGGTTCCGCCCACTTTGCAGTTGCAGGGCATTGCAGCTCTTCATACTAATGTTAATTGCATATTTAGATTTATCTTGACAGAACAATTTCCCGTTAGTTTTTCCTATGTAAGGATAATGCCATGGATATGCATGGATATGATTTGATACGGCTATGACTTTCCTTATGATAAGCCACTTGTGGCTTGGATTCGATTGATTGACCTTTCAAAGGAGCCCATCATTTATGATACCATTCAAATGTGACCTGGGTTTTCGGACCCGGGGGGTGGTTGCGGGTTCGCAGGGGCTCACTTTGATTTACTATCCCTGAAACCAAGATTGTGCCTGAAAATCAAGTTGGAAGATGTTTTTTTGTTTTTTTTTTGGGGGGGGGGGGGCAAGGCCTCTTTTCAGAGCTCTTAGTTTCAGGGAGGGTAGATTGGGAGCTATTTATAGTTACAGAATAGCAGAGGGTAGAGGCGAGATAGTTTGTTGGAAGTGGTGATTATATAAGGCACTATCAAATCTCACAGAGTGGAACTTTAACATTATATAGTCATGTGCAACACGGTTGAGAGGGACCTTTTTTTAGATATTATTCAACCAACAAGGCATGAGAACCAACAATTGAAACACATGGTAGTGTGGCTTGAGCGAGAGGTCATTAACCCCTGCTGGGATGATTGAAGAAGTTCTTAGATGGCTATGAAGTGTTCCTTATTACTAGCTCCAGTGTTACCCAGTTTAGAAGTGGGTTTACAGTCCCCATTGCCAAGCATTTTGGAAGCTTTTGGGATTGTATAGTTGTTTGTCACTTGGAGAGAGCTGCCAGTTTGACTACATTTGCTGAAAAAAACCACCGGTGGAACCAATCCATATCATGTAATGTTTATAAATATCCTTTGGCAAATCAACGTAGCAATGGAGCACTCAACGTTTATAGAGGTTTTTGCTGAGGTGTAAGGGGTGGATGTTGATTACCAGGTGTAAGCTGTAAACTGAAAGTGACTTTGAGTCACTTATGTATATTGTATGATGTAGATGTGTACTTTTTATGTATAATTTACCATAGTCATTGACACCAGTTTACAGTACCCCAAATTGCTAAGGGCCAAAAGATTTTGTTGCAATGAGAAAACAATCAACCCTTATTTATATGTTGTACGTCACTCTTTTATATATATATATATACACATGCACTTTTGACGTCACATAGGACGTTTAATCCGGCAAAACAGGTTAATACCTGCTACATGCATCCGAGAAGATGTTGCATCCGAACAACCGGGACCTGAAAAAAAACCGTTTCCCCGCGAGGTACTTGAAGACTTCTCGACAAAGATTGGCGGAGGCGGAGACCGGTCGACATTTGGCATGGCATTTCCAACCCCTAAAAAAGAAGACTCACGGATTCCAACCCCTATGTTTCAGGTGCGAAAATGTTAGTTTCAGGGAGGACATGTTTTTTATGTCTACCCCTAGCAAGGGAGATGATCTAATGGTCGAAACCACCAACTATATAGATGATTACCAATGCTGAATACTGTTTTATACATCCCAGGTGGTGCAGGAGTTTTTTCCATCAACGTATGACTCAATACTCATTTTTTGTCGTTTATGTCACCCTCATGTTGCGGAGTCATCTTGCTGTTTGACTATAAGATCTTCCGCTACCAGCTCCTTTCCAGTAAATCTATATGATGTGCATATGTAAATATATATATAATATACGGTATATATATATATATGATGTATGAATGAATATTATTGAACAATATCTTGAACACTATGTATATATATATATATATTACATCCTAATTCTTGATATTTTCACAGGAACATCTTCACCCTTGTGACACTTTTTGGAGGCTTTGGAAGCGGCTGAAGGATGCTTGGGTTCTGGGAGTCATTAAAAGTGATTGGTTGGAAACAACAGGTAACAACAAGGATAATGTTTGGCAAAGTAAATTCATCATCACCCATACGGAATCCCATGGGACGATTTGTATATTTACCTACATTTATATAGTTGATTTTTGTATGGCTTTCATGTAGAGAAATATACAAATCGTCCCATGGATTCTTTGGGTCATAAAACATCATCATATTTTCTTCAAATATTTTTTATTTTCACCACCTATTTGGGGGAAATGATCCAATTTGACTAATATGTTTCAAATGGGTTGAAACCACCAACTAGATCATAAAACATCATATTTTCTTCAACCCAGCACCCTCCAATTGGGTGGTGTTTTTCGCAAAACCTTAAGGGGCTTGCGAAATTATGGCACCCTAGGACCCCATCCATTTTTTGGCACACCGAAAGGAGGGTCTCTCGGAAGAGGTATTGTTTTTGTGACAGTTGTTGGGTTCAATATGTTCAATTCTTATTTTTAATGTTCATCAGGAGTTCGAAATTCATATGTGTTTTGAGTATGGTTTGTTTTTTTTCCTGATGTTTCAGGGTTTTTCGATTTTACTTCTCGGTGAAGTATCATAGATTTTAAATATCATAGTTTGGCCTGTGGGTTTGAGATCGGTGGTAAACACCGGATACGACCTCCCTAAACTAATGATGGTTTTCAAGCTTTCAAGATGCTTGAAGGTAAAGTGAAAGCTCTGGTTGACTTGGTTGCTGAATCAGTACAGTTGTCTTATATACATATCATTGCACTTGTATCACTTGTTTGACATGTCGTGATGACCTCCAAAGGGAGGTTGCAAAACAATGGTGAGCATCTGTATAAGCTTGCAGGTTCTTAGAAGATCATGTTGTTCATAGATGATTTGATATGATGAACCAGGAAGCAGGGATTCTGGAACAAGCATTCTCGAAACTAGTCGCGACCAACCTGCTTATTATACCTCATCCCAAACGGTGGTTTACTAGGTAATCCTCCTTGAAAATCAGCTACATTAATTCAATACGTTGGGTTCGAACTTGCAATGAATTACGATACATCACACCATTTTCAGCAGGTTATTGGATCGTTTAGGGAGAGACGACACTAAACGGCACACGAAACTATAGGATAAGTGCTTCGCATTCAGGGGATGGATGTTCTGGAACAATCACATGTTTTTTCGTTTTCAAATGCGTTTGAGGACATGGATACATTTGTGCCATTAAGCTGGTTAGAGGCGGCAGTGGGTGATTGGCAAGAGTGTTTGGACGATTGGTGCTTTACTTTTTTTTCGAAAATCAAAAGCACAAGGCATTGGAAAGATTCCTCAAGGCAAGAGTATCGTTTTAAGAAGGGTGCTCTCCCTAGAACCTACCAGTTTCACAAGGATATCATAATGCTTCCAGGCCAAACCCAAAAATCACCTCCGCTCCTTCTTGATTCCATACTGCAACTGTATAGTTGCTTCAATCAAAAGCACCTACACTCCGGTAAACTAACATGGCAATGGAACATGGACCAAAATTTGAAGATGTATATATTTACTAGTGAAAATGTTGTTTTTCCATTGCTATGTTAGTTTACCAGAGCATATTTTTTCTCCATGGAATTGTTTTTGTTAGCCGATTCTTTACGGATTGGGTCCCAATCCTATGGGAATCATCAGCATCAAGGCCTATCATCTTTGCGAGTTGTTTTTATTTTTACGAAAAAGATAAGCATCAAACCACCATCTTAAGCAAATCACCTTCAAACCACCATCAAACAACCATCAAACAACCATGTTTAACTGTTCCAAGCATCCAACAAGTGAATCCAAATTTGAAAGAGATAAGTTTTGGAAGCCGACATACATCATGAGCTCTCTCAGTTGTTTGACTGACTTTGGTGCCTTTGATTTAACAAAACNAAATCATACACTATTCCCAAAGTAGATGGCACAATTCAACCCCCAGTTTCGGGGGGGGTTGCCATCTGTAGAGGGGGGTGTGCGTGACCCAGCAAAGATGGCACAAACACATTCTGATCGTGAAAAAACACCCAGAAATTGATGGCACAAACGTTTTTGCCAATTACTCCCCAGACAAATCTCGGAAATGTCTTTAGATGAGGCATTCAGCAAATGCAAACAGGCAACATACACAATACATGAATCATACACGATACAATCAGTCATAGTACAATTAATGCTAACATTCAATTGAAAACTACACCTCAAATAAATTCTACCAGAGAAATTGATGGCACAAACCCTTACACCGGAGAGAGCGAGTAGGTAGCTCATTTAGGTTTGCTGTCCAAGATGCTTTCATGTAAGCTTTCATATGAAGCTTGTAATTTATTCATACAGCATACAAAAAAAGAATAAACGTGTTTGTGCCATCTTTTTTGCGAAAAAAACATTGATTTTTCACAATTTGAGATGTTTGTGCCATCTACTCGTCATGGATTCGCGCTGGGTGACAAAACAGATGGCGCAAACACATGTAAAAAGAAAAGCGTTACCAAAAAATCCACCGAGAGCAAGGGGCTTTGTGTCCATGAAAACCAAAATGTTTTTTATATCGTTTTCATATATAGCTTGTTTCTGCTCATATGAAGCGTGAAAAAAAAAAGATCAAGAAAAGTGTCTGTGCAACCTCTTTTGCGAAAAGCGACTGTGAAATTTCACATTTTGAGATGTTTGTGCCATCTATCTAGTCGTCATGGGAACAAAAGCCGGAGACATCAATTTTGAATACTTTTTTAATTAAATGTTGAATAGAAAAAAGCTGCCGCCAGAACCAAGATCGTGCCAAAAGCTGAGGAAATCAATTTTTGAATACTTTTTGAGTC
>DF240683.1:32870-106094 GCA_000507305.1 Breviolum minutum Mf 1.05b.01 | reverse complement strand
ATGTATGTGTCACACTTACTTCACGTATATACTTCTTACCTACTTTGGCTCAAGGTAAAAAGGCTGCACCAGAGTGAAAGGGAACTTCAGTTGTTACTTCAGTGTTGGGTTGAGTGCTGTTAGGACTTCACTTGTTTGTAGGTACTTTAGAGCTACCTAATTTTCGTAGTTGTCGTTGTTGTAGTTGGTTGTTTCTGTTGTCTTGTGTATGTATGTGTTTCTTGTTTCTCAATACGCGTGTTGTGTGTTGTTTGTTGTTGTCGTAGGTGTTGCTGCTATTGTTGATGGTGGTTTTTGATGTTTGCTGTTTGTTTGTGTTACCCTCCAGGGAACTAACATATCCCGTTTTCAAGGCACTTTTGAATACTTTTGAAGATGATTTTCCTTTTCCCCAGGTGGGATATGTTAATTCCCTGGAGGGTACTTTCTTTGGTTTGTTCCCAAGAATCGAGGAGAATCCCGAGGAGGCGGACTTTTTCTTCGTGCCCATCTATGCAGCATGTGTGATGACCAAGGAGAAGAAGCAAGCAGATGAATCTCGATTTTTAGCAACCAAAGCAGCAAGCAAGACACCCAGATGGTAGAAATTGGCCATCAGGCAGTAGCATTTTTAGATTTGGGAGTCCCAAAACCTTCAAGCATGCCAACAGTTGGCATGGTTGACTATACTATAACCTTCCGTTCTTAAAACCCATCTAGCCAACCCCGGAAAAGTAACATAGACCCTGGAGGAAGGTGTATCTTCCTTTGGGCCAGAGTCGTTTTTTTTTTGCGTTGTGTGTGTGTGTGCGATCAATACCCTTTGCTGCACGAACCTTAGAAATGCAATTTCCACATGAGGCATGAGTCAGTTTTTTTTCCGAGATGCTCGGATTTCCCTTTATTGGGAATACCTTCGCAACAACTATACATAAATTTGGCACTAGTGTCAATGGCTGATATCCAGCACAACTTGTTGGTGTCAGCCATCATCAGAGGTTTGAGTTAGTGAAATGTTCTTTTCCTATAGGAAACATCTCGGTGATGCTCCTCACTGAGGAAACATGGCAGATTTACCTTTATTGAAGTATACATATATTTTTTGTGTGCAGTATTTGTATTTGTGTAGGCATCTTTGATTAATACATGTATACATATGTTTTAACCTATGACTCTGACCTATGTTTATTTACACATTTACATATATATATATATACATATGTTTATCTATACATCCATACCGTATTTCTTAAATTACAACATCTATCCCAGTATGTTTATCCCCTTGTTTTTGGTTTATAGTAATGTTTGTTTGTTTTTGGTTTATAGTCATGTTTGTTTTTTTGGTTTATAGTAAAATGTTTGTTTGTTTTTAATGACTCTCAAATTCGGCANATAAATTTGGCACTAGTGTCAATGGCTGATATCCAGCACAACTTGTTGGTGTCAGCCATCATCAGAGGTTTGAGTTAGTGAAATGTTCTTTTCCTATAGGAAACATCTCGGTGATGCTCCTCACTGAGGAAACATGGCAGATTTACCTTTATTGAAGTATACATATATTTTTTGTGTGCAGTATTTGTATTTGTGTAGGCATCTTTGATTAATACATGTATACATATGTTTTAACCTATGACTCTGACCTATGTTTATTTACACATTTACATATATATATATATACATATGTTTATCTATACATCCATACCGTATTTCTTAAATTACAACATCTATCCCAGTATGTTTATCCCCTTGTTTTTGGTTTATAGTAATGTTTGTTTGTTTTTGGTTTATAGTCATGTTTGTTTTTTTGGTTTATAGTAAAATGTTTGTTTGTTTTTAATGACTCTCAAATTCGGCAGTCAGCCTGGTCTAACCTATAAAGAACGCAGTCAACCCGTCGGATCATCCGCTTAGATGCAATGAACCGTGATGAATAGGACTGCCATGAGTCATGAGCACACGATACAATGTAAATGTATGGCATCTATTCTGTAAACATGTAGCTAGACTTGAGACATGAGGTATGATATCCAGTAAGTACTCCTACTGTGCAACATACCGTTACTCTTTTTCTTTATATGATTCGCTCAGGAGATGGATACCTTCTACAAGACGTCTCTCGGCCCGTGCCAGTGGGGCAACCAATGGGATTCCAGTTGGTGAGTTTAAGGGAAATCTAAGTTGGTGAAATGTTCAGAATTCAGCCAGGTATAGCGTTTCTATATATAAATGTGTACGCATTCCATGTTGCCTAGATAGAAATTTTGGAAAACTGCCACGCATTCCAAGTTTCAGTCCGCAGGTATACACAATAGAATGCGTGAGGGGTGCCAAGAAGGATTCATAGATTGATACTACTTGCAAACGGTATGATATAATGTTCGTACCTTTTCTCCCATATTCATGGAAGTGGAAAATAGCTGTTTTTAGAAAGGCTCCACTATAGGAGGCATCCATTTTGCACTTCCATGATTGTGGGAGGAAGGTTAAATAGTCTTATGTACTGTAAACTGTGCCATGTCCAAACGCACATGCATTGATGATCTTATATTTATTCTTATACACAAATATACGCATAATTGTATCCGATGATATCAGATGGATACACTTTTATTCTAAGCACATTCAACTTTTCATGCAAGCTGTCACTTAGTGTCAGCATCATCTTCCAAGCCCTATACAAAGGCCAGATGCGCAACTGAGGCTGGTTAAGGAGAAGTTGCCATATTTTCAGGAGCAAGGAGGACGAGATCATATTTTTCTTTGGTCTTCAGAGACGCTCAGCGCACGAAGTTTCCGAAGAAAGTGGATGAGAAGCCGCGCCGGTTCACCACACATCCTCGTAATTTAGTTCATAGCAGGGGCTTGGTGTAAGCCTCTAATGGCTCATTTCATTGCCCAGATTCCTGAGTCATACTGTTTATGATAAGCTTGTTGGTTTTCCACAGCTTGGGTGATTTAGGTAATATAGATTCATGTTGTTTCAGAGTGCAAAAGAAGCAGGTAGACAAGCATCAAGGATTGCGAGCTGCGCACATGCATATAATATGTTTTTAACTTCAAGATGTTTATGCTATATGAATTTCAAGGCAGTGGCAGCCCGCCCTGTAGATATATAGACATGATATAGACTCTTTACTGCGAGTTCAGCAGGGACATGATTTCTGTCCTTTGTGCTTGCAGATCCCAAATTCGTCGACATCCCCAACCTGTTAGATCACCCATGGAGATACAGAAGGTTGCAATCCCACCGAGCCCCCAAAAAGGAAAGGATCGTCTTCCAACCATCAATCGTCAGGGCCCTTGGTTATTTCAGGGCCATCCCTTAAGAAATACTGTAAGACCTTATCATGTGGGTCCTTAACCATCATTGTCCCTTAATCAGACTCTTTTTTCAGGCCTCGTTTCTTGGGGCGGTGGCATTGGGGGAAGGGGATCCTGAAATTCCCACGATGTTTGCCCCACCTAAGGACCTATGATTTCCCTTCATGGCAGGAGAGTGGCTTTCCGTTGCAAATTTTGTTCCAAAGGTTGGGAATGTTCCAAAGGTTGGGATGGCGAGAAGGGATGCCAACACCCAGGATAGTGGTAAGTAAAGGTTAAGGCTGTCACGACCAAGCTTTCAGATGAAAACTGCTTTCTTAGACGTTATTGGTCTCAACATCTCTCAACTGTTTTTTTGGAAATCAAAGTTCTTGTTCAACATATACATATATATATACATGAATATAAGTATATTAGATGGAGAAATAATGATAGTGGACATCAAAATCGTTCAACTGTATAGAGACCGGTTGTGACATGTTGCTGTTCAGCTTTGGTGAGATTGTTGCAGGTGTTTCACGTTGTGTGTGTGCCCCCATGAATTACAGGTGTACCCGTAGTATTGCAAACATCCTGCAGGATTACATCGCCGATTCCTTGTTCCTCTCAGTGGAAGCGGTTCCAATTGAGTGTACCTGGGACGTGGAGAGACATCGGGTTTTGGATGTGGTTCAGAACCACCAATTTAAGCCGGGCATATGCTGACGATTTTCGGAATCAGCCCTTGTTTTGAATTGATGTTTGGGGATTTGAATGAATGGGCCAGAGCATTCATGGGCAGATTCGATGAAAAACAGTTGCAGATATTTCAAAGTCCACCCGGTGGACTTAAAGAACTGCGTTTGATAGTTTCAGGTGTATTTTTGGTAATATTTCATGTCGTGGATTCCAATTTTTACCCAGAAATTGGATCCTTTGGATTTTGCTCAGAAGTGCTTGCAGGTGAAAGTTGGGGCTTAGAGAAGATCTACAGAGATACTTAGAAATACTACTTGAGGAACTAAGAAAGCACCTAAAGGGACATCATTTTAGATATATAAAACTACTTGCAGATTCTCTACCCTCAACCTTCAAGAATCACTTCGAAACTCAGCTTTGAGGTACCGATTTTGATTTCTTCTCAGAAGAAACTGCAGACAACTTTGGTGCTCATTGTCAACATTGTCATTGGTGTTTTACACGCTGGAAGGATTATGTCATTCCAGGCTTTGTGGACACTTTGGTTGATTGAATTCTGGCGGTGGTTTTGGGTAGTTTCATGAGTTGATGTGGTTTTGACAAAGTACATTGATGCTAATAAGCCCCTGTAGAATCCAATGCTTCCCTTGGAGATGTCATCTCAATTTCCTTTTGTTTTTACAGGTAGATCATATATAGACCATATACTTCAGATACTAGCATTGCAGCATTCGTATGACATTAAACAAATGTACGTGCGTACATACTTACTGTTTCCGCTGTATGTTTCTTTCCTATGAAAAAGAACCAAGGAGAAGTGGAGCGTTGAGAAGATGCGACAGCTTGAGAAGCCACACCGAGAAAGAAAGTACACGGCCTGCTACTGGGGCGAAACAACTTGAAACATTGTGTCAAGCTGGTGATTGCAACTTGCACCTCTGAAGTTTAACATGGTTCAACTGAAAATCAGCCCCTGGATGTTTTTTTTGTTGAATGACCATCATTTGCATGATGATGTTGCAGGGAAGTGTTTTTTTTCAATCGGTGTTTTTTTGAGAACATAAGGCACGTTTTTAGGTTCAATGTTAATTTTCCGGTGTGTATGTGTCATGTTGTTTTGTATTTCAAGGTGTTCAGTACTTCAAAAAATGGCCCGTTCTCCAAATAACAAATACTGTATTCTGGCTGCGTTGCCAGAAATGCCTGCGCCAAGGCTATCACGGAGCAGATTCTGATGCCTTGGCTATTTACAAATATGCCAACACCACAGCAACTTGGGATGTCGAAGCCATGGAAACATAAGGAGACACGATGTTGGGAGCAGGTGTTTTGTTTGGAAGTGGGTTGTGTTTCCTTTTGCTTGTTTGTTTGTTTTTCTCCTTTTATGATGATTGATGTTGGAATCGTTTGGAGTTGTTTTGGTTGTTTAATGGTGGTGATTCTGTGTTCTTTGTTTCGTCTCTCTGTTTTCTTTTGTTTTGAATGCAAATCGCCTTGGGAGAAAAAAGAAAATCCGAAGAAGATTGCTCAGGAAAGTCTTGTGATGATGTTGTTTTTTTTTGGTGTGGAGAATGAATATACTGAGCCCTTGACACACACTTTTTTCCATGTCATTTATTGTCATTTACCCAAGTGACAAGCATCGTATCATAATATCTTGTGTTTTTTTCTGTGTTGCCGAAGACTCACAGTGAAGCCATGCAGAAGTCCTTCTGCTTATTATCTCAAACTTGACACCCCAATATCGGATAGCAGTTGGTACCAACTTTTGGGAGCTTGAACTTCAGTTGAACTTGGGGATAGGCCATCATTTCTATAATTTTTGCAAGAAGGTTAGTGGTTAATGGCCCAGTTATGATGT
The DNA here is from genome assembly GCA_000507305.1 of Breviolum minutum Mf 1.05b.01. NCBI lineage: Eukaryota > Dinophyceae > Suessiales > Symbiodiniaceae > Breviolum > Breviolum minutum. The sequence goes on along the minus strand of DF240683.1, from coordinate 100,252 downwards.
TTTTTCTAGCCCCCACATGCACACATGGACACCTTTCTTCGGTCTGTTTAACACAACTTCCGCGAAAAACGCAGCCATTATTTGAGATTGCAGGGGCTTGATTGGCCACTTTTAGATTAAACTATGGTCGTTTAGCCTCCAGGGGGGGGTTGGATGGGGGATATCGGATAACTTATATACATATCTAGTTGGTGTTTTCAAATATTTTTTATTTTCCCTCCTATTTGGGGAAGATTTCCAATTTGACTAATATTTTTCAAACAGGTTGAAACCACCAACTAGATATACACGCAACAACTGTCCAAAAAAGGTGCGCAATGATTTGCAAAGCTTCAGCGGTCGCGAGAATTTCAGCATTGGTTATCGCTTCAATCGGATTACTGAAGCTTGGCGGCGTCAACGAGGTGTTTTTTTTTCTCGGAAGTCAATGGCATAGAATGGCCAGAAGATATATTATATCTCAGTACATTCTGAGAAAGTATAGGTCTTGGGGGGGGGGGCTACCAAATGTATTTATATATAATTACGTGATTATGTATGTTGTTTCATGTCCTGATAATTCGCTGATGCTATTGTTTTTTATTGATGTGTTCAAGGCGACAGATGCATCATGGTTACGACTGCACGTTGGTATGCTACATGTGTAGTTGCATAACAACATAGCATTTTTAACATTGGAAGCCTATATGTACATTATGGCAAAACTAGATATGGTAAGTCACATCAGATGTCATACGCCATATACTTTTCTTTGCTTAGATTATCACCCATCACCTCGTGCCTTCCATGATTTCTTCTTAGCACGTCAAAGTGCCAAGGAATACTTTGAACGTATCGGTGACTGCCACTTTTGTTTTGCTCCCAAAGGCTTAGGTGTCTCAACAGCAGGGAGGTCCAAGGAGGAGATCTAAATTACTTGTTTTTGGTACAAGTGCCCACCCATGTTACTGTAGTTGTTTGGTTTTGCAAAGGGATATATGCTTTAGTCTAGCAGTAATAGGATGATGACAAGTCCAGAACGTACAAGATTTGGTTCGGTGGATTTGTAGTGCACGACAGCGTAGCATATAGTACAAACGGAAGTGTTCTTGGAAAAGGAATTCTAGCAAGCAACAGAGTTGGGAAGATGAGCCGTGTTCAAAATACGTTGAACGTGTATTTCATGTTGGAACATTAACTATTTTGGGATAGTCATACAGTTGTACAGATGTTGGTTGATTTCAAGTTAAGCAATACATATATGTAATTTTCGTCTCTTGCCTGGTATCATCTATATACCAGCTATGAGCTACTTCCATGATTGGCCCAAAACAATCCCATGAACGGGATGCAGCTTTCATTTTCCATGTGGTCTTTCACAGCCACTTATGTCAGCGTGACAGTGACACTTGATGAACTAGGTGGTGGTTTCAAATTTGTTTTATTTTCACCCCTATTTGGGGAAATGATCCAATCTGACAAGCATATGTTTCAAAAAAAACACCAACTTGTGAATGGTCATGGCAGGTTATTGGAGCAATCGTTTATATGAAGTGCTTTTTGCAGGTTGCATCCCGGCCACCTGGCGCAAAAACTCGCCATGGGTTAAACAATGCTGCAGGAGGAAGAGGGAAGCCTTTCCTTTCCTCATTGATTTTTTGGATATTATGAAAATAGTTGTTGATAAGGACCTGGTTGTTTATATTTATTGTTGTACCTTTTTTTGGGGGAGGGGTTACTTCCTAACTGTGCAAAGTCTTGTTGTTGGGGATTCTTGAGGTGAGAACGGGAGTGTCGGGAGTACAACCGATATTTGACTTTGTCAGCCTAAGATGGTGTTTTGTAAAAGGCATCTCCCTTTATACACCCCCGCGAAAACTACATGGATACCCAAAATGATGGTTTTGAGAAGGTAGTTCCTTTTAAATATATGGCCATTTTTGGAATATTAAATTTCAGGGAGGGTAAGTCTGGCTATGTCTGGCTTTTTTGGAAGAAATCTATGTACCAAACCCCTCCCCAGGAACGAGTCCACTTATCCCACCCAACGGGAAACCAGAAAATCGTCGACTCAAAAAAGTGCCGGCTGGTTGGTAGGGGAGATGTTACTAGTTCCTGGGGAGGGTAACCCATTTTTCGATCTTGTTTTATTTTTGTGATTGGCATCCGTCATCTCGTCGTTAATTAATTGCTGATTTGGGTTGGTGGTTTGGATATTTGGGATCCCCTTACGAAAGGGATTGTTACTTAGGGGTTCCCCTAGAATCCCAAACAACTAACCCAAATCACCAACTAACCAATTAGTTGAATCCGGGTTTGTTTGTTCATTCAGGAAATTTTTACTTGCACCAAGATCTCAGGTAAAGAAAATATTTATGCATCTATTTTTCTCGGGGTCATTCATGTACAAATGGCACCGTGGCAGCTAAACTTGTCCCTTTTTGACCAAAAAACTAGCATGGAATTTGATAATACCCTCTCGGAAAAGGAGAAACCTCTGCAAACCACCGATTTTATCCAGTTTTTGGGTTCCCTGTTAATTTTAGAGGGTGTACCCTTCGAGTTCTTTAACAGAAACCCCCGTGTTTTTTTTCGGTGGGGGTTTCCAGTCAGTATCCCTGGGTACCTGGGCTGGTCAAGGTGATCTTGTCCGATCACATTGGCCTTCCTTTTGATGACTTTTTGGATTGGTCTCTTTGACATCCGAGAAAAGTGGTGGATGTTTTTTCTGGCCGCTGGAAGATACCATCTCCCAAATCCCAACATTCAGTAATTGACAATCTTCGTTGATCCCCTTTTGTTTTGATTATTATGTTTTTGGTTTTTATTGTACGTACTGTGGCTGGTTTTTCCTGTGAATCAGAGAAAAACGTGAAAACGAGAAAGATCCTGGTGAGCTTGTAACTGAATATGTCAGGTTTTTGTTGGCAAAAAAAAACTTCCAGGGAGCAGTTGCAACTTCTTCTGCCCATCTGAGTCGCACCCAGCCATGTCAGGGGCTCCTTCTCTTTGAAGTGGCCCATGGCGGAGGTGAGGAGCTCCGGATGGTGGTAGGGGGTGGTTACCACCAGAAACATCAACACCTCTACTCATGGACCCTCCTTTCAGGGGTATCAACTGGATGCAAAGGGTTTCAACACCACCAGTTGGAGGGTGCTGGAAGTGATTGGTGCCATTCTGGTGTCCATTTGGGCAGGGGTGAGGTTTGACTTGGTATCATGGGACTTGCTATCAGTTCCTTGCGGTTGATATGAAGAACCCTACATAAACCTACCACAAAAGTTGTTGTTCATCGATTTTGCTCAAATAGTGAAGGTTAGTTTTCTTTTCCAGTGCCTGTTTTTTTTACTTTCACCAAATAAAAAGCGGAGGTCAGTTTGGAAAATGATTCGACTTCCATTTGCCATCCCTCTAGAAATAGAGGCACCAATGGCTTTGCTTGAGGTTTTATATTTTCAGGGTGGAGCAGAGGAAAAATCGTGTGAAGATCCCGGATGTTCAGATGCTATCTGTGATTAATGCTCACTGACGTTGATATCCCAAATGATGAACCAATGACATCAGAATTTGACTTGCAAAATTCAATAAGCTTTTCAATCTTCCAGCCCATCTCCAAAATAAGGGGTGTAATGAGTAAATACAACCTCAATGCGTTTTGTAAGCATCACTCACCCAAAAAAAGACCTTTAACCCTTTCTATAATCTGACTACTTAATCTACCCAAAGAAAATTGACTGCATCAACTTATCCAACCAACCTAAGCAAAAAAGAAAAAACACATCATCCACGCGTTTTGATGCGCCGAGGTGGGACCTGATTTAGCTCAGCATTTGGAAACATTGCTTCAGCAGCAGATGGATGAGGTGATTGAGATGCACCAAGCTGTCGTCAAGAACAGGCAACGTGGTTTGGGAAGCCGGGAACGGGAACGAAGGGTTTGGGGGAAGGTCCAAGATGATGAAGGTTGGACAAAAAATGGGCACAGCTTGAAATTTGGACTAAATGCAGAACAAACTTTGTTTAGCCCACCGGGACTGTAGATGTAAGATCCTGGTGTGTTGTTACAGTCAGAGATATTTTCCCTGAAAAGTAACAACAATCCTCTGAAAATTGATGGTTGGGAGATGAACATTCTCTTCAAAATGGTTCCTTTCTATGGGGCATTTCTTAATTTTCAGGGGGGGGGGTAGTATATATATATATATCTTTCGAAGGGGCCCAATGAAATGGATGACTCTGTGGGCGTCAGTTTGAATGCTTGAAGCGATGGGGAGGGATGGGAGATGACTATGTCATATCATGTATGGACATGCATGGTGAGGGGCATCGTTGGACTCCTTGACTCACTAATGGATAGCAAGAAATATGATATACCGATGGTTACCGATGCTATTCATTATCATGTGTATCTTTCAAGGCTTCACGTTTGATATCAACCTCATGCCTTCTCCTTTTTTTTCATTGGAGGTTGCCACACAAAAGTTAAAAGTACACTGCTACAAAGGCAATAAACACATGGCATGTAAACAGCATGCCACGTCATGATATGTTTTGGCGAGGTATGGCAAAACACACATTCAAGACATCAGTCGGCCCTAATTAGTAGTCATTGTGAAAGGGTAAGACGCCTCCAAGGACAAAGATACTCCGTGGAAATCTACCATGAATCTGAATCATGACCCCTAAACGTGATTGGAAAAGGGTGTTCTTCTGACCAACTGGGGATGTTTTTGTGTCCATATTCGTTCCTGCGGGTGTAGCTTATGTTTCATGAATTTCAGGTCCGTGTGTCATATTCCTCGAATACTGGAAGATATCATCACTGATGACCTCCTTTAGCTTACTAGTTGTGCAGGAAAAGTACTTCAGCAGCATTCGATAAACTACCCTCCCTGAAACTAACAAATCCCCTGAAACTAGAGCCATGGAAAATGAGATTCCTATTGTAAACTCATTCATTTTTTAGGGGCAAACATGTCTATGTTAGTTTCAGGGAGCGTATCCATCATGCAGCTCAACCATCAGGGTGGACGGGTGGCAGGTGTTGGTTCGACTACAACTCGCAAGATCCCAGTTGCTCTCCCTACCACGGCATCTTCCGATACTTGATGCGAAAGAAAACGTCCATGCCTCGTTCTCAAGGCGGATTAAAAAGGGGAGGGCTTAAAAGATAAAGATGTAGAGGAAGAGAGTGGGATGAAGGGATAAGAGATGAGACTTGCTGAAACCAAATATGAGATGGGTTTAAATGAATATATTATATACTATATTATATTGAACACATACCAAAAAGGGTGAAGATGTTTGTTGATTGGCTGCTAATATACCTTTGGCTGTATGGATGTGATCATATCCTTGGTTTCCTCGAGATGAGTTTATATCGTTTGATTTTTAAGGATGTATGGCTAGATGATGCTGGACGATTCTTAGGATTGTTTTTTGTTTAACATTTGTTCATTTCGATTGGATCATTTGTACTTCAGAGTTGTTGAGGAAAATTATGTTGACATTTGTGAAAACCATTATTTTTGAGTCTTTGCTCTTCAATCATCCAAATCTTTGAGGATTTGGTACATCGAAATCGCTTGCGAAAAGACCCAAGTGATGTCAATGGCATGTCCCCTAAGATGATGAGGGCTAGCATAGTGGTTTACGTATCATCATTTACCGGACCACTCGAATATCAATGAAGGCAATCCATTGTAATACACAGCCCTACTTTCTTTGAAAGGATGCCTCAAAGGAGATAAGAATTTCTTTTCGTTTTTTGTTTTCAAAGCTCTGTGTTTTATTCTTTTCTTTTCTTTTCTTTTCTTTTTTTGTTCTTTTTCCCACGGGCGTTACAAGAGGTCCAGGTGGGGTGGTTGATGTTTCATGAGTTGGACAGGATTGACTTGGGACTTTGCCACAGCGCCACCTCGTGGGAGTCCAAGACAGGCGGAGCAACAAAAAAGGCTGTGCTGCTGCAGTTCTACATGTGATATACACAGAGATGGCCCAAACACTCAATATATGGTCTATTTACACCGTAGTGAAAGTAGATGGCGCAACTCCCAAAAGGTGGCGATTTGTAAGGGGCCATGATAAACCAATACATGGGAGTTGAGCCATCTAGTTTCCAGGTGGTATAGTCTATTTGCCTACATTTACCAGAAGTTGAAGCCAAATGTAGGTATATATAAATATGCCATATACCATACATTGAGTGTTTCGGTGGCAGATGGCCGCCCCCTCTTTTTTGGAAAAATGACAGCGCCTCTCAGCGGCTGAGAGGCGCTGCCAGGCGACATAAATCTGGGGGTTCACTGGGTTTTGATTTTGAATGGACTTCCACAAAATTGTCGCTGATGTTTGATCAATGGAAACCTCCATCCCATTTTAAGGTTGCATATTTGAGACGCCAATCCTTCGTGGTGAAGTGTTCACCATGGCTTAGATTCCAGATTCCTCAACGACAAAAAATCAGGGAATGAACATTTTTACATCCGTTTCGTTGGAATCCTGCGCCACATCTCACTACAGCCACATCCGGGAAGTTTCTGAAATTTCCGGTTCAACATGACCAAAAACGGGTGGTGGAAACCATGTGCCAGCTGGCTCAAGCTCCCAAAATAAGCTTCTCCCGCGACGGAAAATCCGGACCGAAATTCCGAGTCATTTTGGCGTCATGGAGGCGTGTTGGGTGTGGGTTTTGGGGTTGCAAAAGGCTGGGAAGGAATTCATGTTGAGTGGAACTGAACATGTAAGAAGTAAGAATTTGTTTGGATTTCTAGGATTATGAATTTTGATTCGCACATACCATTGATTTATTATTAGATCCACACATATATTTATATATTTACATATCTTTACATTTCACTAGCACTTACATGTTGTGTACCTAAGGTAAGTATTGATGTGTAGATTTTACATGGTGTAGATTCGTTTTCCACCTGCCCAAAGGTGAAAATTTTGTCCAAAGTCAAAGATGTATCTTTAATCATTCACACATGAATTCAACTCAAATATACCAGGCATTCAATGCATGGCCTATTTACCACCACCTACATTTGGGTAGTTTAGGGTGTAAATACAGGTGCATGCACCATACATTGAGAGTTGGGGTATGTAGTAAAAGGCATGCATGAATGTGTCCGCATGGATCCTTTGGAGATTAATTACTAAGAGCACATGGTCCAAGGAATTCCATACCGAGCGGTACGTAAAAGTATCATTTGGATCACCCGTCAATGTACAGTCAATGTAGCGCATCAATTGTGGAACAAACATATACCTCGGGAGTTATGACCATTTCCAAAGGTGTATTGAAGCAAGTCAACGAAATGTCTTTGTTTCTTTCCAAGTTTACTAAGATGGGATATTCTATGAAGGAATTACAGATCTCAGATACTCCATGTATGGACTAGTGTCATTTGGTTGGGTTTTGTGGACATTTGATGGCTTTTTTTTTATCTCCTACTTGCACCACTCACTGCTAACTGTGTAAACCGTCCAGCGTATCCTACACCCTGGACTCATGCTGCAGTAGTGCTGCAGCACAAGGTCCCCCCAATTGTTTGAGGTGCTTTCAATCCCCTCAAACCTGCTGACCTGATAGAAAATGGGTTGAGTATCCCATCTTAATATCACATGTTACCCCATCTAATATCCATCTTATATCCCATTCAATATCTTTTTATATATTTAATATATATATATATAGCCCGTCATTTGAGAGCCAAAAAAAATGTATATATATATATATTCTATATATATATATATATACGTGTGTGTCTTATGATGTACCACCAGTTTCAACCCCTCCACCCCCCCCCAAAAAAAAAATCTCCAACGCCACTGGGATGTGTCCGACATGTGTATCCAGGTGAGCCTGGGATCCAAATTGCCACCTGCATCTTGGATGGAAAAATCCCCACGGCGCCGAAGCGGTAGGATCAAGGTTGATGCTACTGCTCATCATTTAACGAGGGAAGTATATACTACCTAGAATTATGCCTAAGATAAATAGTAAATCACAAAAAATTAAGCACCAAGCAACTACTAGGTGGTGGCAACTCAAATATGTTTTTATTTGCATCCCGAAAATTGGGGAAGATAACCCCATGTTGACGAGCATATTGTTCAGATAGTTGACACCACCAACCAGTTAAAATCAATGGTATTTTTTGAGAGTTTCCTCCCCACAAAAAATAGTGCACCCAGTTTGGGTTGGTAATTTCAGTTAGGTGGTAGATGGTGGAGAATCCCAGGACTTGTAAGTGGTTGGACCCCTATTTGCAAGCCATTTAGGGCTTTGCGGAAGAGGAAAAACCATGTTTTGGGGGACTCATTAACCACTTCCTAACTGGGATGATGCTCCAAGTAGATGGTGGTCATTCAATGGGACCCATACTTGGGGAGGATCAAACTTGATGCTAATTTTCCGATGGGTGGGGCAAACAAATGCCATGCCAGGTTTCCCTTCAACCACCTGAGAAGCTTTTAGGGATCCCAATGCCTCCTTAAGGTCAAGAAATATAGCGGAAAAGGCATAGATTTCATGTCTTACATCGTTTTTTTTTTTCACTTTTCAAATGTACATGTTCAGATTCCATTGTCTGTTTTGCCTGTTGTAGACAAAGATTATGGCATTTTTATAGCCACCGAGCTGCGGATGTGACTTTTTTATAGCAGGTTTTTTGGATGGGTGAATCATCCCCGGGATAACTGGTCTGAAGACTACTCAAATCTGAGATTCTGGTTTTGACTTCAAAGTGGGTTACCCAGATTCTTGTAAGCTTATTAATGTTGACTGAACTTTCCTTTGACCCTCGTCCTGTTTTATTTCCTCGGGATGATTTCCGGCTTCAATTTGGAACTCCCCAAAATGATTCCCTTTGCATTCCCAAGAGCCAAGAGGTGGAGGTGGTCAGACATGCTGTCAAAAGTCTTAAAAAACTACTATAATAAACGGAGAAACTACTAGTGAAACATTTCAGGATCTCTTTCATGCAAGAACATTGGTCCGAATTGATTCAGTACATATGTTGCGGGTGAGTCAAGCACGAAATTTCCCTCCTCCTATAAGCAATCTTTGTGAAGTTTGACGTGACGTCACTGCAAATAGTGCGTCGGTAGAGGAACCGACTGTATAGAATGGCCTTATTTGATGAATTTGGAATACTTTGACACTTGGTAAACTGGTAATTTTTTTCGTTATTTTTCAATGAAATATGTTTGAATGTTCCTCTCGAAGCTTCCAAAGGTAAAATTTGGGAATTCATGTCGTTTTTGGGTCCATGTATGTTTCGACCAACTAGGCCCTTCTTCGTCGTGCAAAAAAACCACCCAACGCTGTCGTTTTCAAGGACGCTTTGGTGGCTTTGAAGGTGGGAAGTGAGCGAAAGCAGACCAAGATCGAGGCGCAAAATTCGTGGTGACCCACCGGCAGCCGGGAGTATGGACTCCCCAAGTGAGGGATGGAGAGAGAGAGAGATGTTTCTTTTTGGGATATTTGTTGGATGTGGCCCCCTCACAGTAACAGTTGTAAATGAAGGTTTATAAGGATCCCCTACTAAAAATGTAATAGTCCTGGTGGTCACTGTTACTGTGAGGGGGCCACACCCAAGATATTTGTGTTGTTTTGTTTCTTGTGGATTCTCTTTTTAGAGAAACAAATGGAGAACATGTTGATGATTCTATGTATGAAAATGGGAGGGTATCAAAAGTTGATGTTGGGATGCATGAATGGGGGTTCACCAGAGGCATTACTAGATCATGTTACTGAACAAGAACAACAACAACAACAACAACAACAACAACAACAAGGAACAACAACAACAACAACAACAAATCTAGTAACCTGATGATAGAGTTTGTAGCTCACAACGTCATGTATCGCTAGCAGCTTAAAATACTGGAAAAGTTGGAGATGCCAATATGAAGTGCAGATCCACTTGTCAGGCTTGCATTCTGCAGGGTCACGCAACCATTGAGGGTACCAATGATAGAGGATACCTTAATATATGTCAAACCCTTTGGTTTGGATTCTTTTATGCTAAGTTAAGGGTTTTATTCTATATAACTTTGCAATACTTAAACACACTCAAACATGTTTTGGCCATATATAGATCAAACATATTTTGACAATATACCGCACCCTTTTGTCAAGGGAAAACTCAATGCCTCTCATGTTTGAAATATATCCAAGTTGTTAGATCCATGATATTTCAGGCTGATGAATTCCTTCCCTGCCTGACCATGATGGCTGGAACTTGCCGAAACACCGGCGGTTGCCGCGTTTCAGGTAGGACAAGCACGGAAGGTCGAAATGACGCTGCCTACCAAATGTGCGGTCCGAAACCTAAGGGTGAAAATGTCGAAGGATTTTTGTTTACCAAAAAAGAGCGAGTGAATGATGCCCACCCCTTCCCTTCCTAAGCCCCCCGAAACAAGTATGGGAAATCTCAAGCGGCAATTTTTTCAGAAGCCTACTAATTATCTTAGTTTTAGGTTATTAGGAAATGCTTTTTTTTTTGGGGGGGGGGAAGTAAATGATGTAGCATATGAATCGAATGATTGTGTCATATTATATAAATACCTTTTTTTGGAAGAACCCCGTCTTCGCACATGTTTTGGAAAAGCATGTGCTGTTTTTATATTTATCAAAATATTTATTTATATATAACCCATCCAAAGGCAGTTGGGGAAGATGAGTTTCATTTCCGATTGGTGGGTACTCATGACATCATCCAAGGTCACGGTCTTGAAAAGCATGGGCCAACACGAGATCCCTGTGCCAAAGGGTCAGGTGCAACGACGTCACCGACATGTCATGTGTGTGTGGTTTTTTCGGATGTATGGGTGATTGATGATTTGGGCAACGATTAACGATGTGATCAAGTAACAGTGTTTGGAGATCTTCAACTGGTAAATGACCAATGGTTTTCCTTCTGACTAGAGTTGTAGAGTGTCGCAACGGGGTTGCATGTAATCCTTGTTGTTGTTTATTTATTTTTTGTTGTTGTTGTTGTTGCTGTTGCTGCACGGTGCGGCTGATAGTTGTTTGTTTTTTTGTTTTTCTGTTCTACCTCTATCAACGGTTTCTGGTTGACACTCTTGGAATTACCTTGAACATTGGGAGGCCCCCCCACTCAGTAACAGTGAGCTGCAGGAGTATGATACATTTAGTACGGGAATACCCATGAACTGCCATTGCTACTCGGACGGGGAAAATCCCAACTTTAGTCTCCTGGGAACTAACATATCCCCTGAAAAGTCAATTTTGAAGATTATTTTACTTTTCATCCCAAGGTGGGACATGTTAGTTACCTAGAGGGTAACATCCTCAAACAGGTGCAACAAAGTACTGATTTACTATGGTTTAAAATAGTTTGTTTCGGATGTTTTTCATGCTTTCCTCATTACCAATTGTTGTTTCATTTTGGTGCAACGAACATCTCGATGATGTTTGGGTGATTCCCCCTGCTGTTGTTGCCTGCCTTCATTCTGAGAGGCTGGTTTTCATATGTCTTCATGTTGAGTGTGTTTGCAGCAATAGCACAAGGGGAACAAAGAAAGCTGGAGGTCCTGTTCACTTGTGTTGTTCCGACAAGGGAAACTTCGTCCAAATTGCCGCTGGGATTGGCTTAGTTTGCGGTGACTTGGTAAGGCATGTGGCATATGCAACCTATTCCACCTATCAACCACTGAGACACGCCTGCCCCCCCCCCAAAAAAAAACAGGTACACAAGAACAACAACAACAACAACAACAACAACAGAGAAGTGCTGGCTACGTTTCCTTTCGCCGCCATGAAGCTTCTAGCGATCGTTTTTCAATTCATTTTTCTATGCACCGGGGAACTTCAAAAGTTGCTTGGTAGTGCATGGAACGACTCCGGAGTTGGTGGTCCAATTTGTTGAAGATTACCTTTCTGCTCTTGTTGGAAGAAATCCTGCTAACCACCTGAGAGGTTAATAATTGAGAATTGATCCTGGGAATTGCCTGTCCCCCCAAAAAAAATCTAAGAGTTCGCACCTGCCAGGGAGGGCGGGCCTCAAAATAGAAACTTATCTCCCATGCACCAGTGTTTCAAGTGTTATGTTAAAGTAGTTATCGTGGGTTGATTTTTTGTGTTAAAGCCACTGCACAAAATATATAATATATATATATATATTGTATATACAGTGATTAAAAAATTGTAAGGTAGTCCCCTGGGAATCCGATGGTTGGAATATTTAAAAAAATATTTCAACTATCCAATCCATTCACACCCAGGCTCCATGACGTGGTGGTTTTCTCTGACTGGTCATCAGATGACCCCGAGCTCCAACGACTCATGGCAACGTGGGCCACGACCCTGGCGGCCATGGACAGCACTGGACCCTGTGCGGAGCATCGCACCTCGGAGGATGAAGAAGTTGGACGAGTCGCAAATTCCGGCGTTTCAAAGCCCGGAAAAACGTCACATGTGTGTTTTGGGGGGCCGTTCTTCAGAAGGCACATTACATTAAGGTGCTTCAAAATTATTTCCAACCAAAAATGGTTTGGGGAATATTTCGGATCTACCCCTCACCCAGGATGCGATTTAGCTTGGGAACCTCAAACTAGCCAAATAATGTCATGTTGTTCCGGTGGTGACGAGGAATCCGCATCCCATGGTTGGGGTGGTAGATCCACGGAATGTTTTTTTCTCCAATCATCCACAGCTATCCACAGCCTCAATCTAACCTAGCAGCTAAGCATCATTGAGAGAAAATCGCCATGACTGGAAGACTCCACCTGCTTCTTCCCATGGTTGAGATTCATCAGGGTCGGCTCAAATGACTGGATACGACGGGTGGTACCGCTAAATCACAACATCTTCCGTCTTCTGCAATTTCTGGGTGTGAAACGTCCATAGGTTTTCCAAAAACATCGTAGATAGCACAATAAATGATGCTACAGGTGCATAGCTGAAAATTAAAACAGCTTGGTATTGACTTTTGTTCATGGTTTAGTTTAATCTATATATATGTTTTGTGTTTGCCGTGGTTAGCTGTCGCGATCTTCTCAAAATGGTATACCGACAGAGAATCTGCAGTAATGTTGGGTGTTGGTTCAGGCCTTCAAGATGGTTTCAGAGGATCCTCCCCACTACCTGCACTAAGCAGCATCCCATAGTATTTTCCAACAAAAACAACAAGTGAAGGCAACAAAAACTGTTCCAAGCCGACCCCCCTCTCTTATTTTTTATTCAACTCAATGTTTGATTCGATGTTTCTCATGTTTCTCTTACCACCTTTCTCAGCAAAAACCCATCATCAAGCCCTACCAACAAAAAATTAAACCTCGCAGGTTTTTTGCACACGTTGCGTAGCACACTGCGTGCCGCGAATTCATTGGATCACTTGGTGCCAGATGCCGCACTTTTCCTGGCAACGGAGACAAGGTGTGAAGCTTTACGAAGTGCTGCCATGGTACTGTTGAAGGCAAGGCGTGCCAATTTTTCTCCTCCGCCTTGTGAAAAAATTGCCTTTGGGGAAGTTCACTAGCATTTTTTTGCTATGATGATTTTGATATCATGGATATCAACGTGCAATATCCTGGCTTATTTCCAACTTTGGGAAATGTTGACGGTCTTAGCTAGATATCATCTCATCCAATGATGCTTTGAGATAGGAGGACGCTTCCAGGACATGACAAAATATTTGGATTAGGGGTTATAATTACCGGCGAACATATTGAGACATACTGGTTTGTTGCTAAGGTATTGGGAGGCTCCTTTGTCCATTGAATACAACGTATTTATTGATAGTTTGATTTGTGTTTTGAAAAGGGGGAACTCCCAATTTGCACAGTTTATTGCGATCTTTGCCAAACAAAAGCCCCCTATCATCGACGGTTCGTGGATGAGGGAGGGGTTATATCAAAGCTTTTTAAAGACTTATATACAACCCCAATTTTTAGGACCTTCATTCTTTCCCACTATATAGGCCCTTGGGGTTGAAAACACCACTTGGGCTATAGAATTTTCATGAATTTTCCTCCATCCATTTATAGCTCCATTGCTCCGCGTCATCTATAGCTCCGCAGGGCGAGTCTGAAACAACTTTCATTCAACGTGCGCAGCACTATTACCAGACTTGGGCACAGAGTGGGCATTATGATGCAGTCGCTTGGGGCACTGTCCAGCGATAAATCTAGCGGCCTTGAGTTCTTGTGTGTTTTTTTTGAGATGTGTTAGTTGGTTTCTATAAGTTTCCACCTGGAAATAGGAGATGAATCGAATATGATTCTTTGACTTTATATACTTTTTAGGAAGGTGAGTTGACGATGTTTTATCCAGCAAAATCCCATATGTGTTTGTTTGTTCATTGGGTGCCAGCAAGAAAGCACCCGGTTTTTTTAAAGGTATGGTTCGAACATCTTAAGGCAAGATTAGAGTGTACTGTATATTTATTGGATGGGAAAATTGGATCATGTTAGACTGCTGGAATGTGTTAAGAACCGTGTTTTTGTGGAGTTGTTGCCAAAAATATTCCACTAATTTTGGGTTGTCTAGACATGTCCAGACAGAACCTGAGGTTTATCAGTTCATAATTTCATAAGGTCAGATAATGACATTGTCAAAAAGCAAGGTGCTGTTGATGGAAGAAATCCTGCACCAGCTGGGATGTATAAAACCCTGAAAATCATGGGACATTTACCATAACAACTGGTGCAGGAGTTTTTCTTCCATCAACCCTTTGAGGTCCTAAGTCACATCAAGCTGATCTAAATGTCATTTTGTTTGCCTTCAACATCGCTTCCTCCTAAGCTGAGAACGGACTGCAACTGATTCATGGTGAAGTTGCATGATCAGACCAAGCAACCCCATTGTTGTAGAGGTGATGGACTGCAACTCGTATGCCCAATGTAATGGTTGTTCTAACATACTTCAAATATGAAAATATGCCTTGAAGATACCTCAAAGACCAAAATGAAAGGACTTAATTCATAAACTCTTAGCTAAGGGCCTATAGGCCAATGGTATTTTGCAGGGATATGGATATGATACTTCACCGTGGGACAGATTTTGGGAAGGTTGTTCTACTGGTATTGGCACGAGTTCGAGCCCAACCCGTCCCCAGAAGATCTCTTCTTTCACCACATGGCAGGGAATACCAGAGCCATTTAGCACCCATCAAACCTAGCATAATGACCCCGCACAGCCACAAGAGTGTTGCAATTTTTGGAGGCAATGCTTTATATATTTAATATTTCAAAAGAATAGTGCCATGCTTGCCCTCAGCATTTTGAGAAATTCAATCACAGCTGGAGCTTCCTTCGTTGTCTCGTGCATGTTCATGAGGCAGCCCCTGGCGCGGTGGAATTGTTTCGCCTTTTGTCCAGGGATCAAAAAGCAGGTCGAGAATGTCAGGTGCGGATGGGTTTTTGGGACCAAAAGAAAATCTGGGGCCAATATGATAATATGACAACAAGGTGGGCCCAGAAATCCAGTGAAATAAATGGGGTGAAATAATTAACCCGAGGGGTAACATGGGGAGATTTTTTTCACCCTACTTTTTGTAGGAGTTATCTCTATAACTCCCATATATAACTGGATCCGGTGGCCAACATTGAGGCGGGTTTTCACACTGGAGCTGGGGTGGGGAGGATGGCAATCTGAGGGGCCGAAAAATTATTGTGAAAACAGACACAATTATGACAATTATTTATGGGAACTTTGAACATCTTGAATGTTCTATTGGCAAAACCCACTGAGATAAGATACCATGACTTGGAAGCTGGTTTGTATATACAAGGTTGAAGTTTTAGTAAGGGAACATTTCGGGATATTCCTGACTGCAGGGAAATCGAGGTAAAGTGACATGTAAAACAATTGTAGAAATTCACCCAGATACGAGAGTACCAATGGTTTGCCATTTTGTCGTTTTTTTTTCTTGCAGGATTATGTGCAATCCCAGGTGTCGCGTAGGTTATTTCGGGATGCTTACTTCATACGCGCAAAACACGGCGATTTTTTTATGGAAAAACGCCCATGTTGGTATCATTTTATCACAGGATGTGGATGAATTTGAGTCTGAGTGATTTTGCCCAGACACTCAATGGAATTATGGTATATTATGGTCTATTATTTACCTACATTTGGGTAGTTTAGGGGGTAAATGTAGGTAAATTTACCATACATGAAAAAACATTTGGGTTGGATGGTTAATTAGCGATTCTGTCAATCAACGTTCCATGGTGGTTCTTTAGGCAAAGATTTGATCGAGTTTTTTAGGCTCAACTTGGAAATTGGAAGTACTCCCCAGATTTAAATATCCGGCCCTCAAAATGACATACACTAAAATTTTATATATTTTCTGATGATTTCATAGTTCACTTAGCATTTCTCTCTTTTTGTGTGGGTAAACACCTAAGATCAAAATAGATCCATGACATCATCATGCCATTTTGTTTAAGATGAAGGTGTTGGAGCTTCTATCAGATGTGGTCATCCGTTGGACAAATCAGCTTCCAGCGAGCATAGAGCGAGCAGAGCTGGGGATCGTGGAATTTGATGACACAGGTGGCATGGATGTTTGTTTCGGCTTCGCGGGGTGGCGTGGAGCAGCAACATGAATGCCAGAGGGTTACCCCCTTCTCCCATATAATCATGGTTCAGTGGAAAATCACCCTAAAAATGAAAGGAAACTAATGTTGGAGATACACCCATTTTCCACGAAAAAACATGATTATGGGAGGCACCGATAGAGTTCCAAATGAAAAATCCCAAAATGGACCATAGGTGAATAGGTTGGATACCCCGACATAAATCAAGATCAAGATGAATGTATACTTTTCACTCAAGGTTTAGCCCAATGTATACATACTGGATTAAAAAGAGCATCGGTTCCATTTTGCCAAAACCAAACTCACCAGTATGAAATTTGAGGGAAGTTGCAAAACCCCTCGTGAATACATACAAATTCACGCTTTGATAACGCGCTGACCAAAAAAATAAGACACATTTTTATGAAAACATTATGGGAACAACTGTTTCTTACAAAACTCCCACATTTAGTTAGTAACATTTAGGGGTTTTACCGGGTACCTTGTAGAAGTCCCGGTGGTCCCCCCGCAGGTACCTCGAGCTGTTTGGATGAAACGATGCAACTGTTGGAAGGAACATTGGAGGAATCTGATGCTGAGCTGCCCAACAGTCGTCGGTTGGTGGTGGGTTGAGAACGTATGCCCACGTTGTGGTGGGTTTCGCACGTTCAAGTTGACCGTGGCATAATTGGTTTGAACATTTTAAATTTTAGGAGGGATGGGATGATAGGAAGCTCTAAAAAGCTTTGTATTATAAAGACATGTGTTTGTTAAGGGGGTCAACTTTGAGAGTGAAAGTTGTGTTGGGTGAAGTTTTTTTTTTTGTTGCCTTCCAAGGATCTCAATCCCACTGGCTACATGGTGAGGCCAGGTTTAGGTACTGAAAGTGTACCTTGGTTAAACCAAATGCTTGACAAAATAAGTTGTGATGTTGAGAAAACTATCGTTAATTGCCAAAAGTCTAGCTTCTGGGGCGTATTTGTGTTTTACATGCATACATATCAGGAGAGAGATGTGTGTCCATTGTGAATCTTTAAGACTATCGTCGACTAGTTTATTGGGGATTCGGATATGTTGTTAAGTTGTGATTATTTGTTACCTTCTATATTTAGAAGGTGGATGCTTCAAATACCTTCAACGGAGCTACAAAACACCCGGATCTGTGTAACAACTCGACCGTGTCATATGAATCGTGGTTGCTTACGACACTCGCCTGGACCCTAATTAGGTATCATCGTTACAACCAGGCAGCAGCCGTATTCACTATGCTCCTCGGTGAAGAACTGCCATGGTTGCAAAAAATCAGAGATCCCAAGGGAGTGACAACATATCCAATCTTCAAGCTTATAGGCGACTTTTGCCTGACTCCACGGGGGAAGTGTAGTTAGAACTGGGCAGTTTTTGAACATGTGGCGGGCCACATGGCTTGAATTCAAGGGTTGGAACTTGGAATTATTGTATACTAATGATTTTACTGCAGAATAAATCTCTAAGTCTTCTCCTCATTGATTGCATCATAGACTACAACATTGGGGACGTGATTTCCAGCTTGCCGCTTACCTGTACTGAATCCCAATTCCAACCTCAGTTACATGTGAGTTAGTGCTGTTTGAAGTTATAGTTAATAGATAATCCATCTAGTTAACAGTTTACTCGTCATTTACATGCACATCTGTTCGCATCCGTACATACCTTATATATAGATATGATATTATATACAGTATGAATTT
Organism: Breviolum minutum Mf 1.05b.01; assembly: GCA_000507305.1. Taxonomy (NCBI): domain Eukaryota; class Dinophyceae; order Suessiales; family Symbiodiniaceae; genus Breviolum; species Breviolum minutum. The sequence continues at coordinate 81,986 of DF240683.1, read as the reverse complement.
CCTTCTGGCCCCGGGGGTAAAGTGTCATTAACCTGTATGTGTCGCTGAGTGGAACCAAAAAAAGTTTCTTTGCACATTCATATGCCTTCCATCTACCAGCTTCTTCCAATTGACCTTTTTCATCACCCAAATGGAGGTCAATAAAGCCTGAAAAGGCCACGAATAAATCCCCCAAAAAAATCACTCGGAAGGAGCTGGAATATATCTTCACATTCACTACTTTTGATGGTAGAAATCTGGCATCAGTGGATATTGTAAACATCACATTCTTTACCAGGGTTTCAGTCACATATCAGGTGGTTGTTTGGAATTTCTTCCATCAAACGTGTCATGATAATGATGCTTCCATGCCTTAATTCAAAATCATCATGATGTTAGTAGTTTCATCATAGTTTTATCATGTTTGTTGTTTTCGGACGTTCTTTTAATCCTCACATTCATAGCCGGACAGGGATATTTTTTGTCTTATCAAGTTTTCAACCAAAAATTCTCAGGTTTCAACTGTGAAGCTGCCAGAAGAATTGGAGATCGTTTTGCTGATTTTATCACCACGTGATCAGCTACGGCACCTAAGGACACTTGTTTTGTTGATTGGTTGAGTCCTGGGTGATATATATATATATAATATATATATATTTATACACAGCTGAAAATTTAAGGCGGATTGGTTTACCTCAAAAAAATCAATTGAAAAGGAACATCATCTGAACCGAAGCTCCATGTTTGGGGTTCAAGATGTTGGTTTTCCAGGCTGACATGTCAAGGTTTTGAGACCTTGTTCTTACATGCGATCCATGACTGAATCAAGTTATGAAAGGTTTGCTTCAATGATTACATTGCGATTGTTGGCAATGTTTAGCCCAAGGAATTTGGTATGGAACAATATGATATGTTTATATGATTTGATTTTGGAGAAATCATGTGGATATGTACTGATGTTTTATATACATGTGTGTGTAAATAGTACGCTGGATGAGGCATAGTCATAGCGCACAAGACCATCCAAACGCTATAGTTGGAGGAATTATTATTGAAACCTTCCAGAGTTTCCAAATCCTTCGTTTGACACCAAACATTGCCCTTGTTTTAGGAGATGCTTCTTTACAAGTTTTTGTTTGGAAAAATTCGACCTGCAGGATGATGGCCAGACATTTGAGCTTGGGCCGTGTCTTTGGCATTTTCGTACCATTATCAAATCCACATTTTGCGGCAGTGGACGATCCATTGGCCATCTACGAATATTTAGTGTGGCATGGATTCCGTCTTCAACTGCCTGGAGGAGACCAGATACGTTCCTTTTTTTGCACAGGTCAAGCAAAATGGTTGGTTTCATGTTTTGAAGTTGCGTTTCTTTGCCTGCAAAAACTATATATATACTGTATATATGTGTGTTTTTCTACTACGTGGTGGTCTCGATGACTTTTTACTCAATTCCGACCGAACAATTGGGGAAAAAATGATCCAACTTGAGACTTGCGCGAATAGGTGGTGGCTCAACCCACCACCTATTCATATATGATCTTAGTTTGAAGAACTATCTTAAGGTTGGGGTTTTCAAGATGGAAATACCTTTTGTTTCGGAAAAAATGTTAATGTATATACTTTGTTTGAGGGTGTTACCTTCGCAAGGATGAGAATAGTTCTGTTATCCAGTGGATTGATGTGGATTGATGGCAGCTTTAGAAAAACATAAGTTTTCAATGATGACGAGCTTCACGGAGTCATAGTCATAGTCATAGTGATGATGGTGATGATGGTGGTGGTGGTGGTGGTGGATATTGAGGATCCTCTACATCATCTCCAAATATCTCCAATCAGTTCCAAGTGTTTTTGTGCACGGGTCGGTCCTTGGAGCGTGGGAAATAAACTCAGGGACTTGACTTACCTGAATGAATTTTTCGGATGTTCTCATTTATAGATGATTTTATTGTTTCTAATTGCAAACCTTTTTCGGACCTCCTTTCCAAAAAGACATGACATGCATGACAGACCAATCCAAATCTAAGGCTTTCTACATGCCCTAGGTTTGTTTTGCACTTTTCACGTCCAAAGGAAACGTTTTTCATGTACCTCGGCGCCAAGGAACAGTGGGGGATATGCAACTGATCATTGCTACCCCAGAGTCGCCAAAGGAAGTGCAGGCACGAAGGATGGAACAGTGGGCATGGTTTGAGCATAGAATCATACAGGTGATGTGTTTTGTATCTCAAAAATTGGGGAGATGATCCAGTTTGACCAATTTTTCAAATCACCTAATAGCCTATAGATATGAACTTATGAACTTAGTTTGGATAATTGCATATTTTTCCCCACATCAAGCAGAGATACAAATAGAGAAGAACATGTTGGTAGGTTTTTTTGCTTAGTATTAATACCACGATTGCATCATCATGCAAAGCGTCTAGGTTTCTTTTGTTCCACCCTGGGGGGGGGTGATATGTTGTCGATTCACGAGGTTCAAAAAAAGCCTGATGCGGATGTAAGCGGGAACTATTGGGATTATCTTATAGGGAACTGGACCACCCGTTAGGGTCAGGGGACTCTTGATGCCAGGCCAAGGTTTAAAGATGCGTGTATCATTTTACGATTAGGTCTTGGTGATTTCTTGATTGAATTGCTTGTAATTTGCTGCTTAGGTTGGTCCAATGTGACATTGCCAAGTGGGATTTGACATTAAAAATTGATGTTTTGATGGGTTGGGTGTAACCACTAGCTGCCATCATAGTCCCAACCTATTCCCTAGCTGAACTATCCACTGCAAACAGAAATACATATGTAAGTATAAGTGTAGTTCCCACGGTTTTACTTGGTGATGTTATCCTTCTATAACAAGACCTTTTGGCCAACCCTTTTTGGACTGGCGATACTATAGTGCTCCATCTCCTACAGTAAACCCTTCACATGCAAACCCAAACAAAACTCATGGCTTTGTCACTTGATGGATGAATTTTTGTAGATGCTCAATCAATGAACCAAACAAGCCCTTCTTGTTTTTGTCAGTTTTTTCCCGCCACATTCTGAATACATAATTCACCCACCTTTTCTAGAAACAAGAACAACAAGAAAAACATGGTCCCTAAAAAATGGAGCCATCAGTAGCCGAGACGCGTTATGGCTGGTCAACCTCACCCCCCCCCTAACGACACCAGAAATGCTTGTTAACCAATTGGGTTTCGTTTATTAATAGGGCCGAAAATTATACCACTTGGAAAGTGGGTCGCCCAACTCCCAAAAGGTGACTTAGTAGGGGTCCATGATAAACCGATACATGGGAGTTGCGCCATCTACTTTGCAGGTGGTATAGCCCGTATTAAACTAGGTGGTGGTTTCAAATATTTTATATTACATTTTCACCCCTATTTGGGGAAGATTTCCAATTTGACGAATATTTTTCAGATGGGTTGAAGCCACCAACTAGTAAACCAACTAGAATCCTGCACCAGTCGATATGGTAAATATCCTATTATTTACATTGTTCTATACATCCCAGGTGGTTGTTTTCGGATTTCTTCCGTTTTGTTTTCGCTTCAAACCCCTCGTTGCAACTTCCAGGTCTTGGCTCTTCCAGGTCCTTTGCAACCTCCACACCCTCGACCTTTGATGCCAAAGACGGTCTTCGGGGCCATGGAGCACAGTTGCATCACGTAGCTTTGGCTGGCATAAAATGCTGTGAGAATTATGACTACCCCCTAAGGGAAGTATATAACATAACATATCCCACCTTCGGAAATGGGACATGTATCTTTAAAAGTACATGTGGGATGGGAGATGTTATTTTTTTGGAGGGTATGTCAGTGGAACAAGTCAAATGTTCCAATGTATGTTGGCAAACTAAGTTGCCATTTACATTTATGTATCTACCAATTTCATCCATTTTCTGGCTTCGTTGTTTTTTTTTGTTGGTGGACATGGAGCTAATGATGCAGATATTGCATGATATCCCTATAAATAATTTGGAGCGAATCTATTGTAGCTGGAAAATACCGCAATCCCGATTATATAGCCGAGTTGAATATTTTGCAGTTCTAAGTAATTCCTGCAACTGATGACCAGCATGGCCCAAGGATGGATGACTTGCCAAATAGCTGGGCTGAAGTGAGCTTTGATGCAGTGAAACAACGTATCCAACACGTCGCCAAGGTGATGAAGGGTTGACGTGGGATGGGACGGGAAAAGACTCATCTTTATGCGAAGGGTAGACCATGTTTTTTTGTTGATGTTTGTTGTAGAATTGGCCAATTTTTGGTAGGCATCACAAATTCAAAGATAGGACTTCGGACTGGTAGTTGATTTTATTGTTGAACCGTGCCAAACCCACAGAGTTGGCCAGGTTGGTGAAGTATCATAGTGTTTTTGCTCACAACAACTGATCTTTTTTATGTTGAAAATGTTACACCCCTGAAAAAATAACATGACATTGGAGCATCACCATGTTGAATACGAAATACATCTTCAAATGGTGGATTTTACATTGTCATGTTAGTTTTTTTGGGTGGAGTACCCTGAACCTGGGTTTGCCTTTGAGCAAAGGAGACGGGGATGATTATTTTCCATATATTACATAATGTATACTTGCAAATTGACGAGCAAATCAGCAATTAGTTTGGGCATTGCGCACATGTGAGTAACTTTGTTGTTGCTATTTGCATTGTATAGATGTTCATTTCTGTGTTTTTTGGGCACTAACCTTGAATGGAAACAACCTTCAATGTATAGAAGGTGATTGGGTTGAAACTTTTTTGGAAGGATATCCACCAAGAATCGCCCCTGAAAATAGGCCTTCCCAAAGGGATTTCCAACCATCCATTTTCAGATTTTCAGGGGCAAACGCGCTGTTAGTTTCAGGGAGAAATAATTCTTCGGGGCAAAAAAACGGTAACTTGGGGCATAATTGTAACAGTTGGATCTTCCCATTTAGGAGGTTCTCTATATATATGGAGACCGCAGTTAAATGCATGCAAATGCATATATTGAATATGCAAGTTGGATTCCTTCCTTCCTGAACATTGCATGAAATTCATTTTGTAGTAGAAATATATTCGGATAGCGTAAATTGGAAGCCATAACATATGTTGTACAGTATTTCTTTCACTTACACAATCTGTTTATTTACAGAACTATGATGTTAATTACCAAGTATGAAGTTCTTTCATGCATCTTTTCAAACACACATTTGTTTGCAACAGTTCCTCAACCCCTTAAGGGGCGTTCCCCACGTTGAGTGAATTGATTTCAGCACCCTACGAGAGGTCCTTCGGAAACCTCACCTTGGAGTGACGTTATCCGCCAATGCCTTCAGTCACGATCAGCTTTTAACCGGGGACCGGGGGGGATTTGTTTTTTTTTCCGGAAACGGGGGACCCCAAGGTGAGAAGTTTGGTGACACACTTTTTTAGCGTTTTGGGTGGAACATTTTGTGAAGTTGGGGCGGTATAAAGGTAGTGGAAACTGGAAAAATACTGGAAAGAGTGGTGCAACAGATCTATTGATAGCTCGATTTGTTTATGATTTTTTTTGCCCGCAAAAAGTAGAAAAAAACATTTGGTTTGATCGTGCTTTTTAGTTGAGCCAACTGCATTTGAAGATTTTGATTGATTTGACTTTGCCATACAGATTCTTCAAAGTACAGCCATATTACTAGATACAAGTTCCCTTCCCCAAAAGAACAGCCACATCACCTGGTTTTGTTACACCAAAACTCACCCGGTTTATGGCAACTTGTTACTTGACCAACACTTCTCCCAGGAGACGTTGCTGTCGCATCCCAGTGTGAAAGCGATCTTTGTATCAAGTATCTTCGGTGAAGATGTGTGAAACATTCAGGGAATATATAGATTCAGATTATCAATATATTTTCTTTCAAAAGCTCCTATTTTATTTGATTTGAGCGTTTTGGAAAAACATTTGGAGGATTGAAAAATAAACCCTTTCCCAAAAACTGACGCAGGTGAATTCACCAACATGGATCCGTCAGTACTTTCTGGAGCGATCGGGCGGATCTCCAACAAAAAAGAACAGATACACCAGGGTATGCGGTGTAGGATCATGGTGTAAATCCCCCCAAAATGAATATATATATATATATACATACATACATACATATATATATATAATCAACCAAGTTTCGAACGCTTGGAATTTGGAACATTTGATTTTTTGTTTGCCCCTTGAGATGATGTCATATCCAAATGTCAACATCTCCGAGCTTACAGAAGGCATCAGCCCCATTTGATCTTTTTGAAAGACAAATCCCTGATTTGATCCTGATTTGAAATCTGGGATGTGCGTTTTTGTTTTAATGGTTTGCATTGCATCCTCAAATTGTGAAGAAAAGACAAACTTCATGTGTGTAGGCTTTATATTGTTCATATTATGTGTATATTATGTGTATATTATGTACACTTTAGGTTGAACATGATGTTCATCAATCATTTGAACGCATTTAAAGTATAGAAAACATCCATTCTATCCTTTTCAGTTTTATATCATGATAAATTGCAACATCAATTGATTCACACACATTCCATGTGAAAACATTTGAATCTTGCACAGCTGACCAACTTGTAGGCTGTTCCAAATTGAAAGGCGGGACCGAGATCTTTGCAGAGAATTATGGCCTTAAGTCTTAAAACCCTCACTTGAGGGATATTGAGAGTGTTAGTTCCATAGCTTCTTGACATCTTTATATTCCTGTAAAAAAATCGGACTTTTTGAATGAACATCATTAAAATAAATGACATATTTCAGCGAAAAAGACATTGTCCTTTTGAAAATCATGAAGAACAAAGCTTGACATCCCGAATTTTTCATTTGCGTGAGGTATCCCACGTGCGATTCAATTGAGCTCTCGTGTCCCCAGAGGAAAGGAAGTGGTCCTTTTCTCTCAGCCGCCCATGGAAAACTTATGTACCTCGGCAATCCTTCACCAGTGGCTGGAAATGACGTATATTGCCCGTAGCAGGTACATTTACATCACTTAACTTACCTACATATATATATAAGTGTACTTCAATCAAAAAAGGCTCCCACAAGTATTTTCATATGTTCCATGTAGGGTTTTTGGGTGGGAAGGTTCAACCTTAAAACATCTTGAACAAAAATGCATCTTCCAACTCCGCATGCATATTTCTTCATGGCGTTGAAGGGTGGTGTGACACCTCAAAACTCCGACTTTTTTTTCGGGGCAGAGGGAAGGGTTCGGGTGGTGAAAAAGCCCTGAAATCATAGGAATTTAAAGGCGTCCCCTCCCAATGCCACCTGCCTCCAAAAAAAATAGGCTTTATTAAAGGTCTTAAAGGACCGCCATTATTTGTTGGGGGGATGGTGTCCTTGGATTCCCCATAATCAAAACTGATTGGACCTTAGTTACTTCCTTAAGGTCAGCTCGGCTACTCCAAAGTAGCCATCTTGGTTGAATCTCTCCAATGGCTCCGCATGGCCAAACGGCAATTGCGGCGTTGCGTTTTCAAGACTTCGAAACGACGACCTGTGAAGATACATTTGGAGCTGGATACAGGCATTGGAAGGAGCCGTTTCCAAATTGCCAAGCAGTTGGGACAGTTTTCCTGGAAGTAAGATAAGTGCTGCAAAATGGTGGGGATAGGAAACTTCACCTATTTTTCAGGGGCTATGTTAGTATTAGGGAGAGTTTTTGGGATAGATGGATGGAACTTTTTCTGTCAGGGGGATGTAATGATGTAATAAACACCATCAACCGCCATCTTGATATTTGGTGAGGAAAGGATCTCAACCATCCCATAACTTTGCATCCTGGGTGGCACAGTATATACACCTAGTGATTGGGGATGATTTGGGTAGTTCCGGAGCCACTAAATGGTTCAGTTTGTTTGGTTCAAAAGTTACACTCCGGTAAACTAACATGGCAATGAAAAATGGACCCTTGGAAGATGTATTTCCTACTGAAAATGGGGATATTCCATTGCTATGTTAGTTTACCAGAGTGGGTGACGGATGTTTTCGGTTCCAAAATCTCCACAACGGTTCGGCAAGATATGTCCAAATCACGGGTTTGAATCTACTTGCTGCCTTGGCTGGGGTCATACCGGCATGTCTCCACTGGGTTTGGGGGGGGGGATGTTGATACAAGAGTGGTACGTCGTGTCTTGTGGACATATGATGTTGATGTGCTTTGAAATGAAATTCCATCTATGTATACATCATTTGCAATCTTAGGAGCCTTTTAGAGTAAGTAGTACAAACTGATATAAACATATTTATTTCATGTGCCATTTTTTTCTGAATTAAACATGCATCATCATATGTCAAGATCATATTGGCCCAAATTTGCAAGGCACATCAAACCCGCCATATCTTCACGGTCAGGAGCGGTTTGAAGGGAATCTTTCTGGCCGTTCATGTAGTCCTCAAGTCACCAAGAATGAGACTCACAGGACATGGGAGCTTCCAAATGGATGTGTTTTTGCATACCTGCCATCGGGTTCATGTTTTTATTTCTTGTGGTGGTTATTGTTGATGATGGTGACGTTGTTTTTTTTTTTAGAGGTATATATACGTATATATTTAGTGTGGCAACTGAATGAGTTTTTGTTGTTTCACTGCCAATTCGAGAAGATTTCCAATTTGATGGTTGGAATCAACACCAACAAACACATCTTAGGTGGCCTCAAAAAGGACCTTATAGTAATAATTACTTTTTTTTCATAGGTAATTTTCAAAGCCTCAAATTAAACCTTTCGGACTCATATTTGCCTAGATCGCAAATTCAGATTTTCCAACTCTTTGGTTTTAAACCGCATCAAAAAAAACATGTTGAAGGACTGAGGGGTTCAGACAGATTTACAACTAAGTCCAGGACTTTCTACAAAGCTTTGCTGTAGTAATGATGCTGCTGCCACAGTACCTCGCTGTTAAATATTCAATGGAACGAAGGGGGTATAGTTTTTTGAAAGTTTCTCAATAAACCGACTTGGAAGATGAAATAGATCTAGTTTTGGTGAATTTATGGTTTGCTGAAATTTCCTGACGTTCGAAGTGTCCTTTTTCGGGGGGGTTACTTCCAAGTTTCAGTTTACTGTTTTTCTGTTTTTGTTCCCTTCGAATCACTCCCACCAAAAAAAAAACGAACATGGAACCTGATCATTAACCCGTTTGAATCGGGAAATCATGTTCCAAATCCACCTCCATTTTCGTCCAGTTTTCAGCCGGTTGCCCTTCAAAACTTGGGGTGACCGGGAGCAGGTGTGCCTTCCCCCTATTACGTAGGGCAAATAACTTGATAGTGACCCGTGCATTTAACGGTGGAGGCCACACACCACTTCACCTTAAAAAGCTGGGTTTCAGATGGTATGAGGAAAAAATCCCGCCACAGAGTCATGATTCCTTTAAAAAAACCACTGGAGATGTCCGTGGAAGATGAGAAATTTGAAATTCATTCACCAAGAATTTATGCTGTTGCTTTAAAGGCGTTGATATGTGTACAACTTTGTCAAATTAACAGGGCTAATGGAAATTCGCTCGGTTTCCAAGAAGAAACACGAAGCCAAAAATGGAAATATCCAAATTTCTTGAAATATTCGAATTTCTTAGCCTACTGGCAGGCAAACGGTTGCCAACATGACAACATGTTTGGGAGACTCATCCCAAAGATGACCCCTAAAGTATCCTAAAGTATTATCCCGAAACGCCCTGAGCCACTCGAGTTTCCAATTCACTGAAGTATCTTGAATTAGGGCAAACGGGGCGACCCGGGCTACCTGCCATACTTTGCTGACACAGCCATAAGGGATTACCATGGAGCCCAAGAAGGGGGGCTGTACCCCGAAACGGCCGAACGGAACCCCAATCATTCAAGCCACCCAACCTTTGAACAAAAAAACCTTCTCCAACTCCAAGCAAACATAATTTGAAGACAATCAAGTATTTACCAGTTATTTACCTGAACCCAGTTCCTAGTGCACAACACTCCTGAAGCTCTCATGGGTTTTATAGCTTTTGTTACCGAGGCCCGTTCCTTGCTATACCTCCGTAGTCGTGAGGTGCTTCTGCATGCCTTGTTGCATGGTGCAGGGCGGTTCTTCCCATTGATGCTGCACGTGGGTGGTGGCCTTGCTTTGAAGCCTCAGGATGTGCTACGGGTGCCTCGCCAAATTGGCAGCGAAAGATAGGTGATTTGATGAGAAAGGAAGGATATACTGTTGATTGAAAACCTCCGGCGATCACCAGTTGAGGTTAGCAGTTGAAGTCCCATTATTCACAGGGGGTTCCGTCACATGTAAGGTGGTTGTTTGGGATTTCTGAACCATCAACATTATGATATATGGATCTATAACCTCGACGGAACGACATCCCAGCAAACGGGAAAAGGAATCAAAGGTTTCTTTGGGAACAGGATATGTTGCACGGATTATGTCATATGCTCTAATGCAAGCGGATGCCCAGATAGAACGTCGCAACAAAAAAAGGACAGCTATGACCATCCAAAGAATGGAGATTGGAGACATCATGTGGAAATTGCATAAGACTTCCGTGCCCAAAGCCAGGCTTTACAGCATTTTCCTTCATATTGGTTGGTGCGTGTGGGTGAAGGTATTTTTCATGGTGCTCAGTCTGAGGAAGACTTGGAGATCACTTGGAAACTGGGTCCACCAATTGGATCCAATTGGGTCGATCTGAAAAACTGTATTTTTATACAGTAATCTAAAGTATGCTTTACATTTTGAGTGTGTCATAAAAAGATATGTCAAGTGCCATGGAGAATCGGAATATTTTCGAAAATTGTCTATGGTAGGATGACTCTGGGATGATTCCCGAAGTCTGCCAAGTTCTTAGTCGGTAACGGTTTGGCAGAACGCAATTGCTTCATGTTTCTCCACATGTTTCCACGACATATGCATTTTGATTTTCACACAGACATATATTGAATATATATATATATATGTATGTATAGCAACATGTCCATACATATTGATTGATTGTTTCGTTTTTTTAAGATTCAGATATAATCACACATTGCATTTTAAGTTTATACTCTTATCCACATGATGTTTGTTTATCAACACCCCTCCATGATGTCCATTTGCTTGTTTATATAGTGCTTTTAGTGCCTTTTGTCAGCCAATCCATGAGTAGATGGTTACCTGGGATCATCCATCCGGCACCGAGATTTGCCTCAGGAAAACCACGGTCTCGGCCTTGCGTTTTTTGCCTGACGGCTACTTCGGCTACTGCCCGCAGGATCTGACCAGCTGCGACACACGACCAGCAGTGCCCAAGACGGGCAGTTGGGTAGCAGTGTTGCCAGTGGCTGGGCGACGTTGATCAAATTTCAATTCGTTGTTAACGTCGTTGTTTCTGAAGCTTTAAATGTATTTAAATGTGTTTATTATTATATCTTATCTATTATCAATAGTAGTAGTAGTAGGAGGAGTAGTAGTAGAAGTAGTAGTAGTAGGAGGAGTAGTAGTAGTAGGAGGAGTAGTAGTAGTAGTAGGAGTAGTAGTAGTAGGAGGAGTAGTAGTAGTAGTAGGAGTAGTAGTAGTAGTAGTAGTAGTTGTTGTTGTTGTTGTTGTTGTTGTTGAAGTAGTAGCAGTAGTAGTACTAGTACTAGTAGTACTAGTACTAGTAGTAGTAGTAGTAGTAGTAGTAGTAGTAGTACTAGTAGTACTAGTAGTACTAGTAGTATTCTGTTGTTGTTGTTGTTGTTGTTGTTGTTGTCATTGTTGTTGTAGTGTTTTGCACTTTAGCATTTGCACAGCTTGAGCTTTCACGTCAAGAGTGGGAAGAGAAAACATGATCCAAACTCAAAACTCTAATTTGGATCTACCCCCCACTCAGTAACAGCGGCAAATACATGCCTAAAGGGATCCGTACAAAATATATAATAATCCTGTTGGTGACTGGCATCCTGGGTGGGGGGACCGAACCCAAACTCTACTGAACTTCCATGTTTTGTTGAAACTAACATCTCGGGTTTAAACAGCCATGAATCGAAGGTTGGATTTGCAGAATTTCGAGGTGCCCTTGGCGCGCAAAGTTTAGAAGGGCCTAAGGGTGATGGTGATCCTGGGAAGGGCTTAGGCGTAGCTTAGAGATAGAATTAAAATGGGATTTGTGTCCATCAACAGCATCTTTGCACTCAAAGTTTTGTTGATTCTGAGAAAATGAGAAGGACATCACCCGTCCGCGAAAAATCTGAAGGAAAAGATGTTCAAGCTATATTTACTATTTTGACTGATATTTATATATATAATATCGGTATTTTTGTTGTTTCTTATTTAAGTTGTATATTATTGTATATACTAATTTGCAGTTTCTTTACCATGGTGCTTCTTTGTGTCAGGCGAACATGTCTTCTTTGCTGACGGTGTGGAGCGCAAGGTTTTGAATTCGGGCGCCAGCACGACAGTGGTGGAAGCCAAGAAGGAGGAAGTGGATGTGGGTGATGTGGTGACCCTTTGTCATCGCTGCTCCGTGTAACTTAGCAACACAAAAGTGACATTAAGATGTGTCAAGGCATAGACCCACAAAAGTGGTTGTTGGCATATACAAGCTCACATTAACTTTCTAGATGTGTTCCTTGGTATCCAAAGGATCTTTTGTTGAAACAAGGGAGCCCTGCCATTTTCACAGAAAATTATGTTTTGAGGGTACCAAAGTTTGAGACAGACGCTGTGTATACATATGCACATATGAGCAACTGCATTTATTTACTTTGATGAAATGAAGATGTGACGTGTAGCAGGGTTTGAGCAGATGTTGGTTTCACCTGCAAAACGCGATCAAAACGAGATGGGGGGGACACCAAAAACGAGATAGATCTTGAATGGTTTTGATGTGCATCATGTTTATGAACAAAACGAGATCAAAACGGGACCATTCATGATGGAAAAGTGCCAAAACCTGAGAAGGGGGGCTCCGTAAATCTTCTATACTGGGGCCACAGAACAAATAAAAGCCGCTGCTCATATATTCCTATGTATATTTGCATATGTTTATACGTTTATAAATGCATATGTGAAAATATGTTGATTTATTAGTATATGTCATGTATGTGTATATATATATATATATGTATTTTTATGTGTGTATACCCATGTTTATAAAAGTATAGTCCGTATTTACATATATAATATATATTTATTTATTTATATGTTTATTTTTTAAATTATTTATTTATTTATGTATTTAGATATTTGTGTATATATATATATATATATTACTTTTATACATGCATGTTTGTTCATGTTTCAGGTGTAGTGGAAACATGTAGCAACCAAGCCAAATGTATAGGTAAATATGCCACAAATGGATATACATGGAATGTTTGGGAATTTGTTCATCGCTTTGTAACATCCTTGGCCAAATGTATAGCTACCAAAAAACTGGTACTTTGAGTTTCAGGCAAAGTACCTCGCCAAGAATAGGTAAGATATTGTACAATACAAATCATTCAAAGATATAAAGAGACTATAGGATACTATCGGTTTGTAGATGATAGAATCTTTGCCTGCAAATATGTTGATATTTACTGTAAATATGTACATATATGTATATGTATGTATGTCTGAAATATGTTTGATATGTTTGTGATTGTCATACATATCAAATATATATATATATATACACACTACATGGCAGTTCTTGATGTAACATAATTTACAAACCAATATATTTATATATGTATACAGTATATGTATAAGCACACATTGAGGGGGTTCCTTCACCTATACATCCATGTGTTCCAAAAAAAACCTGAGCTAAACACCCAACCTTCGCCTGATTTTGTTTTCGCCTTCAGGTACTCCGTACCTTGGTCAATCCCTCGAGTAACGGACTTGGCCCGTCGGGAAAAACACTGCTGGCCCATCGTTCAGTGAAGAAAACAACGCGACAAAGCCACCATCGATTCTCCACTGAAGCATGGCAGCTGATGAAAGGAATGCACAGAAATTCTATAGAACTGTGCAACAAAGACCAGCAACTATGGATCTAATGTCAAGCATACCAGTTGATACCAAACTAGTATTCATCTCAAGGTTGTGAAATGAAATTTTAGAAGATTGCTGAGTGAAAAAAAATATGGTTTTTGTTTTTGAATGAAATGAGATACTTACACGCCCTAAAATTAGCAGCTCGCCCCTGAATATGGGCCGAGCCATGCCGAGCCCCAAAAGGAGGATAGTCTCCTAGTCACCTTTTCTTTAATGCGCTGTGTTGAATAAACTTCAGGGGTGTATAAGAACTTCAGAAAGCCGTTTGTATCGATGCCGTGTGCATCGGTGCCGTGGTTAAATGTTCATCGTGCAGTGACCGTTTGAAAACCGCGTCGGCAGCGGGATACAGAAAAGGGACCTGTTGAGGCAATTGCTTGGAATTTGATAGAGTGACTGGGTGGTGGTTTCATATATTTTGATTTTCACCCCAGGTAGCTGGGGAGATGATCCAATTCGACTAATATTTTCAAATGGGTTGAAACCACCAACTAGTGTATTGTTCCAATAGTAATTGATGAGGGAGGTACCTTTGATTTATCCAATGATGTTATGACCGATGATCAATGATGACGATGAGATATGATGACTTCTAGGATTTTCGTTTGAATAATTGAGTTTGTATATTTAATTGTATTTATCAGAGTTGTTAAGTGGTTCTAAAATATATATTGGGAAACAAACATTTTAGGCCACGGGATTCTTTCCAACAGTTCCATACCTTGGTTCTACCAACCACTTGGATTAATCAACCACTCCGCTCTCAACAAAAACTGCCGCAGGGGGAGAAGTTGAAGTTTCAGGCAACCAAACCTGATGGCAGTAAAGCAGAGATTGTTTTGCAGAACTTTGGATTGCACAAAGAAACTTTTGGGGCTAGCATTGTTATTTTGTTAATGTGTGTTTTTTTTCTTAGGTGCTATTGTAGTGGTGGTTATGGTTGTAGTATGTTGTAGTTGTGGTGTTGGTTGAGATCGCATCCCGACAGAAAAGGAACAGATACAAGAACAATGATAATATTGATGGAGAAAAGAATCCTGCCTATGTTTTACCAGAATCTCTATCTATTTGTTTGTCTATCTATCTATCTATCTATCTATCCATCTATCTATCTGGCTATCTATCTATCTATTTATCTACCTATCTACCATCTATATATTTATACTATATACCTTCAGCCTCAAGACCCGAAGAATACTTTGGCCAAAATGGCCTCACAGGAGCAATCTGAAGGAAACCCGAGGTTTTCAGGTTAAACCCGGGGTTTTACCTAAACATATACTTATACCTAGGGTTTCAATCTATACCCGAACAATTGTTAGGGTTTCGAAGTTACGGGTATACAAACAATATGTATCATTTTGATTTGGCACTGGAAATCTTCCATCAAACATATCAGTTAGTTGGCACTCAAACATGTCAAACATGCAATTTTCAAGCTGAACCCCAATTGAGGTTGTAGTGAAAAGATAAGGAACATGGAGTTGATTCTTCGTAGATGGGCGGCATGCTGCATCCCGTCCCAGGACCATCCACGATAACCATTTGCGGTAGGCACACAGGCAAGCAAAATGAAGTAATCCTTGAATCCAACATATCAGACAATTGAATATGCGCATCGTGTCGCATTGGTAGAAGAAAGAACCCACAGCTTACCGTTCTTTCATTCCAAAGGATGCCTATCCCATGTTTTTGTTTGACAGTTTTTCAGGAGTTGGAAAGCTTTTCAACCCATATTTCTTTTTTACTCCTACTTCAGAAAGCCATCAAATTTAACAAACATACGGTTGATGAAAGAAATCCGGCGATCACCAGTTGAGGTTGGTAGTTGAAATCCCATTATTTACAAGGTTTTATACATCCAAACGGTGGTTGTTTGGGATTTCTTCCATCAACTCGAACCATCTCACCGACTAAGGACACGGCCTTTGACCAAGCCTGATGGTGCTCAAGCGGTGTCATGGTTGAAACATCTGCGGGGCCTTGGGGGAAAGCAGTTGAGAGATGAGATTTTGTGAGTTGGACGGTGGTGGTTTCAAATAATTTTTTCACCCCTACTAGGGGAAATGTTCCAATCTGATTCATATTTTACAAAATGGTTGAAACCACCAACTAGTTTTAAATGGGAAAGAATGGATGAAAATAACATTCGGAGAGAGTGAGCCACTTTGCATTCCTTGCGGAAGCATAAAATAGTATAATTAAAGGATGTCAATTGGTGAAATGTTGACTTTTTTGTTGCTTTATCACAAGAAAGGTGAGTAAGGTGAGCCACTGGGGAAGAGAAAGTGTTTGGACCATCATGGTACCCTACCGCACTGTGTCAGGGTAAAAATTCATTTGTTCCAAATTCATGCCATGTTGCGTGGCCTTTCAATGCGTTGTTATGTGCTTTTGTTGAAATTTTTGTTGTTGGATCATTGGGGTTGGGATGGTCAACTCGGATAACTATGGATAACTTTGTGCGGTGCGTTGCTTGTTTTTTGGCAATCCTGGGGCTTTTAAACCAGAAAGAAATTATCCAACATCACATTTATTTTTAGGCTGGAGGCATCCATTGAGTTCAAAGAAAAATTGGGCATCCAAACCATTTCAACTAATTTATTGCACAATAAGACACGGGGGGATGCGAAACATTAGGAAAAGCCGCAAGTGAAAAGGATCCCCCCCCAAAAAATATGAAGATCTTATGTCATCCTGTGACGAGTTAGCACTCCCATCCCAAAGTACACTCCAAACAGAGGTGGTTTTTTGATGGCACTTTTGAAACCCTTCGTCCAAATCACCGTATACAAATGCATGGTGTTTGTTTATCTACATTTTACACCCGTTTTACCGTCCAAAAGGTAGATGAATATATAATATAGACCATACATCAAGTGCCTGGGGTATAAAAAATCACTCTCGCCGTTGAGGAGAAAGCTTCCAACTTGGTCCAGGCGTGGCCCTCATGGAAGGGAGCCCTCCAGCGAACTACACTCCGAAATCAACTAACAGTAGCAATGGGAAATGCGCACCATTTGAAGATGGGAGTCTAGTATCTCCGGAATTAAAAACTGGTGGTTTTCTAGCCAGCTATGTTGATTTACCATAGGGTAACATATCTGCGTTTTTTTCGACACTTTTGAGTCGATGGTTTTCCTTTTCCCTTTGGTGGGATATATAATCTTCCTTTGGAGGGTAAATTTTCTAGCGAGAAAAGCAGGCAGAGGCCAAATCGTTCATATGTTTTAGGTTTGGAGCTGTAAGTTGTGGAAGGTTTATTTGTGCTTATGAACCTCCCAAGCTGTTTTGAGGGGTCTCCATTTTGGGGAGTGCTCCACTTAGGCAGCATAGTATAGCTAAACATATTTTGCCTGGATAATCAAGCATTTGTACAGTAGATGTATTTCCTATATTCACACATCTAACATGTGTCAATGGATTTATGTATTTTCCTTTTCAAGTAGGAAATATACCCTGGAAGATTAACATGGAACCTAGAAAGAACCGATGTACAAAGGAAACTCATCTTCCATCCACCTCCAGTATTAAAGTTCCAGCCGCGAATTTTCAGGGAGTGCATTTAGACAATGCATCTACAACTCCGCCGTCTCTCTCACCACTTGCAACTGAGCAGGCCTTGTTGGCAGAGGTATTGGAGAAACAACCTGCGACTTGGCGGAGGTCGTTTTTTTAAGATCCCCACCAAAAAGCTGATACCATCCCTGAAACTAACAGTTTCACCTGAAAATGGATGGTTGGAATACAAGTTTTGTTTTGGGATGGCCTATTTTCAGGGGTGGTGGTTTTTTCAAATATGTTTTAATTTCACACCTTTTATGGGGAAGATTTCCAGTTTGACGCACATTTTCAAATGGGTTGAAACCACCACCGGGTATTGTTTTTTGGTTTTTGATAATTTTTGTCGTATAGTGGAGAGAAACAGGTTTTTTTTGAAACCATGCCACGTGAAGTTACATCACAGCTTTGCAGAAGGAAAGAAAAGTGGTATATGAATATGTTTTTATTTTTTTTAATAACCATACATATATATATATATATACATGTATATCACGGCCTGATTATTTTTTCACAAAATAGCCTGAGATGTTCACCAAATGTGGAGATGATGACTCTGTTTCTTTTTGGAAAGTAGATTTATATCTGCGCCCAGGTATGTGAAAAGAGGCAGTTGTACCAAACTTGTTTGGAAGTTTGTTCCCCCGCAACCAAACAATATGCTGTGCGGTCGAAAAAGTGGGCTTCATTACTGGGAAGTTCTATTGGTATCTTAGAGAACCTGGCTTTTTACTTTGATGTCAAGATTACTTATTAAAACTGACACTATTTCACCCCTGGAAATAGGCCTTACAGGCCCCCAACAAGGAAAGGAACGGAGTCTTCGACAACCAACCAAACCAGCATTTTTGCGGGTGACGAAACTTTTTTTTAGACAAGTTTTAGGACATGTTGGTTTTACTCTTTCAATTTTTGGGGCATTTTTAAAAAAAATCTCTCCCTGTCGCTGGTTGTTTCCTCCAAGGCTGAACCCTATGCATTCATGCTGCAACAACTCAAGGCATCCAAGGTTCCCCGGGTGTTTTGGAAATCGGTGATGGGTGGTGAGGCTAGACATGACTGAGAAATTCCGGTGCGACCCTCTAGGTGGTGGTGTCAAACATTTTTTATGTTCACCCCTACCTGGGGAGACGATCCAATTTGACGAGCACATTTTTCAGATGGGTTGGTTCAACCACCAACTAATCGTACTGTTTTTGTGTTATATGATAGGTGTTTCGTCAACAAACACTGTGCCCGAAATGAAATGGGGAAGGAATATCACCATTTGATTGGGGGTTGGAACTCCAAGTGTTACATGTTTCGTTGATCCGTCTTATTTGGATCATCCAAATAAGGAGGGCAATGAGGAAGTATACCCATTACAATCAATGATTGGCTATTGTTGGAATTTGGAATGCACAAGATGTCTCCAAATTTTCAATTTATTTCTTTTCAGGATTGGTTTGTTTGGAACATTCTATGTGTCTTGAGGCGCATTGTTATATAAGTGTGATGGTTTTTGTATATACATTTTTTTATTGCTGTAGATATACAGATACATATCAAATGATTTTATTTCTATACTGTGGATACGTGGTACTCTTTGTAAGTGCAGTATCCAAGGACAAGAATCAGAGGTTGCTGGGGTTCTGTCGTGGTTGCGACCGCTGGCGTTGACAGGATGGTGGTACTGCTTTGGCACCAGTGACCTGGTTGAAATAGGCTGAAAAAAGAGCAGGGGTGCAAAAAGGCCGCGCTTGGGCCTTCAGAAAATTTAGGGTTTTCAACATGAGATGTGTATTATTTGAAGATGAATCGCTGTAAGTGACCAACACAAGTTATTAACTGTTATTGTTTATTTCTTGCCTTTTTTTTAGATCTAGTGTTGTGTTTTTTCCTGATAAATGCATTCACATGAAATTTCGGAACAAATCGGTGGAACTCTTGGATGAAAAATACATGGCCAATTTGGCCAGATCGAACAGATTGCCTCCAAGTAGAAATTGTCACTATAGAGGTGC
Organism: Breviolum minutum Mf 1.05b.01; assembly: GCA_000507305.1. Classification (NCBI taxonomy): domain Eukaryota; class Dinophyceae; order Suessiales; family Symbiodiniaceae; genus Breviolum; species Breviolum minutum. The sequence continues at coordinate 62,452 of DF240683.1, read as the reverse complement.
TATGTTTCGAGGTTGCACTAACATCACTCTTTTGTCCTTTTTTCATGGTCAAAAGGAAAACCCATACCATCCATGTATGGTATATTTATATAGCTACATTTACATGGTTGATTTTGATGGTACATGCAGGTAAATACGCCACACATGGATGCCACGGGAAACGAACCCTCCCTCACACAAGAGCGGCAAATTGTTTCCCTTTTGGGGGCCCCAACGGAACCTGGAAGGTGAGATGTTTCTTTGTTCCAACGGAGTGTTGAACAGATTTTCCATAAAACAATAGTTTCCAGGATTTCTTCAACGTGCAACTTAAATTGGCAAGTTAGATGCCACTAATAGATACTAATAGCATGATTCGCATGAAGCGTTTTCAGAAGTTTTTGGGAAAAATCGTATCCTGATCCTTTCTTGACGGAATGTTTCTTCTAGACTGCGTCTACAAGACTCCTTCACTTCGAAAAGTCCACAGCCATTACTGAAGAATTTCAGTGGCAAACATGCAGAGATAACACACCTGACAGCCGATGGATGTGCACTTTTCAATTTCAAGCCCCTGCAAATGCAAAACAAAAAAACAGCAGGTACATGCGATTAATACATATATAATAGATATTTATAATTTATATATATAATAGAAATATATATATATATACACTGTTCTATATACATATAAAGTTAGCTACCGGAAAAAAAACATGTTCAAAATTTCCAAACAGCTGGGTATTTTTCGATTATAAATGTTTGTTTGGAATCAGCCGAAGGGAATGTGGTACACTTCCCCCAACAAGAATTGGCTGTCTCATGAGGCGGATGCGGCTGTCCCTTGGCAAACGGGAAAATCACTCGTTGGAAATCATGGCGCGGCCGAAACGCGGGTTGTCAAGGGACCCTAAGAAAAACCAACATGGACCCTAAGAATGACGAAAAATTCACTATGAAAGATTTGAAAGGACTGACCAAAAAAATAATCCATAATAGACTAAGACTGACAGGAATTGTCTTTCAGACTTATGGTGGTTTTGTTGAAACTAGTCAGTTTCTTAACTACTTTCTTGAGATTCGTTCCATTTAGGGACCACAGATATTTGTTTTTTTTTTCCCATGGCAAGTAAGTCAGCCAAACAACAATCCAATCCAACACCCTGTTTCTCGTGGAGAGTTTGGTCCTCCCAACTCTGAGATTTTGTCAGGTTTAAACTCACCGGTTCAAACCCAAGGAAGTTCAGCGTATGTTAACACTGACTCAGACAATGGCTAACCTGTAATCGGGATATACACATATTTAGTAGCACAAATAAAGGTCAAACTTTTATTTCATGCTCCGAAATGGCCTACGAAAAGGTAATCCCAAAGAGATGCGCATATGACCGTTTGTGGCCTTGATGGCATGAAACACCGTGAAAACCCTGAAAAATTGCAAACAATTTGGGCAATGTGCTTGCTAGAAGGAATGTTGAAGCATTTGAAGTCAACTGAAAGATTGCCAACAAGTGACGATATTGATGGTTATTATTAGTTTTGATTATCATTGGTATTTGCTATTAGGATTTTTGTATCGATGCTGATAAAGATGATGATTCTTTATTTTTTTTTCCATTCGCAAAGGTGAACAAACAAACAACAGATCATCTCACCGAGGTGGGTACCTTCGTAAAAGATGAGCTCATGAGTCGCATCCAATAGGCCCACTACTTGGGTACCTACTGTTGATGCAAGAAATCCGGCTAACCAGTTGAGGTTGGTAGTTGCAATCCCATGATTTACACTTTTTTTTTTACATCCCAGGTGGTTGGGATTGGGGATTTCTTCCGTCAACGACGTATTTTGGAAAAACCATTTGAGAAGCGTGTCTGAAGGGAGCTCATGGTGTAAAGCCATTGATTTATGGATATAGAAATTTTGGTGTTTAATGGCCGGTCCTGGCATCATATATTACTATAATTTGACTATGTGACACTGGAATATTTGTGTATACTTGATGACTGCAGTGGTTGGTTTCAATGATAGTGCAAGATCATTTCCGTGTGTGGTAGGTTTATAAAAACACTTTTTTTATGTGCACACTTCTTTTGTGGAAGATTTTAAACATTCACATTCCAACATACTTGAAACCATCTGGAAACCCTAGTTCATGTCAGCCCCGGGTTAACAAACCTTTGTTTGTTAAATTAGTACCCTACAAAGTGATAAAGTGCTACTGATATGGGACCCTGCCGTTTCAACAGCGAGGGGTTGATATTCATGCTGGGATGACTAAACATTCACATGTTCACCATAAGATTGTTTTCAATTCGCAAGGGGAGGTAATGCATATATATATTTTTACATTGCATATACTATATCATCATGATATTGGAGATAAGGTTTGCCATTTTTTCTCGGGGTGACTTTGAGTGTTGTTGCGCAACATGGCCAGGGAAAGTGTTTTCAGGCATGGTTTTTGATAGGAGATGCTCAATGGGGGAACTTGTTCAAGACTTGAAAAGAATTGGTGGTTTTTAGGAGGAGATTCTCGTGCAAATCATTCATCTTCTTTTCGGTTGGCCCCTGAACTTGGTTTAATACTCCATGTGGAAAGATGACTTTCCTTTCGCAATTCACCCTTTTGGAAATTAAGTTGGAACCTAAAAATCACCCAATTGAAAAGCAAAATAATCTTCCAAACCTTCTTTATTGTGTTCCAGCCGTTCATTTTCAGAGGTGTAATAAAGCGTTTTCTGCACTTTTCTGGATGAATTGATTTTTAATTTGGTGACTAACCAACCAAAATCCACAAGGTTGTTTTCTTTTTTCGCGAGTCACTCGGACTTGGTCCGTCCGAGTGTTTTTGAGGAATTCGGGAAGTTGGTGAAGTACCCTCCTTGAAACTAACATTTTAGCACCTGAAAATGGATGTAGTTGGAAGACGAGTTAGTTTCCTTTTGCAAATCGGCTATTTTCAGGTGCGAACTGTTAATTTTTTCGGGGTGTATTTCATGGTAATTCCGGATGCTGCTCCCAACCCGTTCCTTTTGCCATGTTTTCCAAGGATCAAGTGTGTTTACATTTCTGGCTACTCTCCCCGAAACAAACGTAGCCCTTAAAAATGTATGGTTGGCAGAAGCTATGTTCCCTTGAGGGAGGATAACTTAAGATGGAAAATGAGGGATTCCCAATTTTCCAGTATTTTCCAGTTATGTTTGGCATTGATTGTGTGAACATTCTTCTTTCCCCCCGTCAGGTGCAAAAACTCCGTGCTGAAACTGCTTCATTAAGATCGCTGAAGAATACAGTCACATTACTGAATCGTCACGTTCTTCCGTATTTGGTGCTCAAATGTGCTGAATGATGTACCAAACACACCAAATCGGGTGCACGAAAAAGAAATGATGTTTTCAAAAGCCCCTCAGTACCCAAAAGAAAGAAACAGTTTCTTTGTGCTGTCACATCTAGGATGATCCATGGCATTTGGTTTGTTTCAAGGATTCTTGTGGTACCGACGATTTCTCCTTTGTTGCGGCTCCATTTTCACACATGTTTTTGTAGGTGGTAAGACCATAGGAAACAAAGCTGTCATTGGTGGGAGTTGATTTGCAATCACCATAATTGATATGGAGCATATCACCATTATTTCTAGGATTTTATTAGCATCCAAGGCCGGTGGTTGGCCTTGGGATTTCTGAAGCATCAACAAAAGTATCTCCATTCAACCTGAACTGCCATCTCATCATTGGTTGAAAATTATTCCAGATTTTGACCCTGAATTCTGCTGGCATTTGGGGATCTATTTCTCGTTTTTTCAGAAATGCATCTGGGCACATGTCATCGCGACCCAAAAATCCGCCATGCCGGGAATTATAGTAAGTTGTCTAGAAATGATTTGTTTTTTTATCATCATGGCCTTTTCTTTTTGGGCTGCTAAGCATTTGGATAGTCTTTGGGATCGTGCCTGGATTTGGAGGATCTGTATTAGTTAGTGTTGATTGACATGATGTTTCGTTGGAGATGTTTCTATTATCCAGGATCTTTTGTTTATAAATTGTAAATTATATATAGATACATATTTACTATATATGTATTATATTTATAACACGCAGTGGAGGCTGCTTGAGCTTTACCAAGAAGTCCCCAAAGAATTCAGGACCAAGAATTCAGGAATTGCCAACTGGGTTATGATGTTTTGTAGTGCATTCCAGTCCACAAAAGACTTCACGAATTCCACTGGCTGAGTAGGATCTTGGACATTTGTCCGAACGTATGTTTTGATGGCCTCAACAGCAAGTGGTTGGAGATCAATTTCTTAATTTGCAGTATCACACTCTTGGTTGAGCACTGGATGATGGAAGAGACGGCAAAAACTAACAGCGACCATCCAAGAAACGTTTGGAGAAAAAGCTTGAAAGGCGAATGAGCAGTGACCAGACCCTTGGTTAATTGCCATATGTAGGTGATATGTTATATAGGGATATAATGAGCCACAAGAATCCATATGAACAAATCGGTATTATCTATAGTATTATTTAAAGAACGTCACAATAATTCGTAAGTTGTTTTTGCTTTAAACGTTGCTCATTGCAAGTCGCCTTTTGTGTGTTTTTCCAGGTAGGTGAAAACCACCAAGACAGGACACTCGACGTGCATGTGTATATATATTTATATTTTATTATATGTTCATATTGAACATACATATATAAAAAATATATATCTATATTTAGAGAGAGAGATGATATATGTATATGATTGTTGTTCAACTCAGCTATGTGCCATAGGCAAAATTGAAGGACTGAAAGTGACAGCCACAGCGTTCTCCAAACAAAAAAACTTTCGCCGATTTCGATGTTTCACCAGTGTTGGTGTCGTGGAAGTGTATGGAGCGGTAGTGACCTGCTTTTTTTTGGTTTCACTGGGGCTCTTGGCTTGAAGTACTGGTGAATGTTATAGCTGTAGAAAAGTATGAAAAGTCAATCTCACCCATGTGCTGATTTTTGTTTCAGGGGAAGAAGCAATGGCTGAGACATGTTCGATTTTTTTCAAAACTATTTTCAAACACTTTTTGTTGAAGATGATCAAGGTGACAAAAAAGATCAGAAAAAATGATGAAGCACACCCCAGCTTGGTAGAACTTATTGTGTAACATGGTGTTACCATTAAAGCATCGACTGCCGCGGACCACTACACACATGTGATCCAACAGTTGGTTGCCGACAGCCTCAAGGGCCACGTCGTGGAATGCAACTGCGCCAGAGGTTCGAAAGTGGAAGTGAGTAATGACCAAAACGCCCAGTTGTTTAGGGTATATAGGGGATGACATACTACCCATGTGCAGTTATATAGGGGTTATAACCATTATAAGGATCCTTCTTAACCAACCAGTATAATGATAATGGAACTTTGCCAAGGCAATGTTTGTTAAGAACTTTCGTCATATTTAGACAACCTTTACTGGTTCTGGAAGCGAGCAAAGGAGTGGCAACTAAATTCCTCCATAAAAAGGGAGCGATTTGGAGCTACCTCCAGGTTTCCAAGCAGAAGGATTTGTTTTAAAAAAGTTTAAAGACCAAACTTAACTTGGCCCCGTGGTATTTCTGGGAAATGGAGGGGGTAATGGATGTTTTTGTTTTGATGTTTGCGAAGCTAGGGGGATTGACTGTTGAAACCGCAAGATGGGCCCAAAAACCAGCTATAAGTAGGGTTTTGACTCCACTTATACCAGTTATAGCCCCATTGCTTTTTCCTCAAGTTCTTCGCTGATTGATGGCCCAATAGAAGACGGGACCATGGATAGAAATTGGTTATCGTTGCCCTAGAAGTCGAGTCACCATGCTGGTGGATTTTTGGTTTGGATGATGAAAAGCCCTTATATACTATTAAAAAGACTGCTGAAACTCGTTTACCCTAAAGAAAACCTATCAACAAAAATTGCTGGTTGAGACTCCCAGGGGGTTTTTTATTGAATGTTCAACTCAACAATTTCAACCAAAATCACGGTTGAGCTCAATGGATGCAGGAGCCGGACCATTGGCGCAGCAAAAATCCCAAATTGGTAAATCATTGCGGATCCGGATGAGTTTGACACGGGAAAGTGGCGGTGAGAGAAGAAGCCATTTGCTTAAGGATGTTTGGTAAGGTTTCAAGGTGAATCATCTTAGGATGGTTCTGGATTCCTTACACTGACATGTGCTGCAAAAGACTTTTATACCAAATCCTTCCAAACAAGTATGCTGGCACTTTTTTTTTCTCGCATGGCTTCAAAGACAGGGTGGTAGCCTGTTTCTTTTTTGAACTACACATGTTCCGCTTGAAGGGTTTTTCAACCGTGCTCGTTTCAAGGGATATGAACTATATATGGATCCTTAACGGCCTTCACCGAATTCCGGTGAATCAAGTCGATGTTTCTCACCCAGGGTGTTCTGTAGGTAAATTCAAGATTCTGGCGTAAAATGCTCATGAACTTCGTAATAACTTCACATGGGCATGGTAAGGACATCCATGTAGGGACCTCACCTTTAGATACCTGAAGCCTTTAGAATCATTTTGAGATTCGGGAAACATCACCAAAGTGAAAAAGCCAGAGTTTCTACCTCCTGCCTGGGGAATCAATCACCATCCATGGTCATGTATGCATATACACCGAGGATAGATCATTCATGGTATACCGACATCATGTTTATTGCTTGATTTCTTTATCGCTTGATGCCACACGATGTCATCTTATCCCAATTGCTGAGGGCTTCCCGGCGGTCGGTGCCCTCAAATTGGGCATCGAACAAGCTGAAAATGTAGAAAGCAAAAAGCGCGTCCAGGCACTGCCACCCAGTCGTTGGGTTCAATATTGGGTTCATTGCGGAGCTTAGCTGATTGGAAATCGCAGATGGTGGTTGAGTGCCAAAAAAGAATGGCCATTTTTTAACAAGTAGGGTAATGGAATATCATTATCAGACTTGAGAAATGGTGAAGCAAACCAGTAAACTCCGTAAATTTCACCTTAGTTTCAGGGTTATTTAATTCTAAATGGCATGGTGGCACGGGTATTCTCAAGCTTGATGTTCAATTTTTTTTTGAACTGGCAGGCTCAGAGCCCACCACATGCATGGAAATCTAAGGGTAAGCCACGTTTCCCCCGGGAAAAAAGGCCGTATCCGTATTAAGGGATCGATTAATAAGGGATCATGACGCCTTAATAAACTCCGACGAATAAGGGCTTATTTATTTGGAGGAAACGTGGCATTGGGGTGGGTCCCTTAGATTCCCATCGCAGATGTCACAGTTGGCTTCAGATCTGAAAAGCTGTGATCTTTTTTAATGAGAACATGGAAGAGCACTGCCAAACGAGCACGTCTTTTGGTTTGTTGGTTTGTTGGTTTCCTATTTCTTTGTAGGGGTTCCAAATGGTTGAAACAAAAAACGTGGTTCAGTGAGATTGCTAGTTGGACTTTGAAGCATGTTTTTGTCATAAAGGATATGTTCACTGAAAAAAGATCAGGTGAGGAAAATGAGTTTAGCATACAACCTCATGTTCAGTACAACTCATGTCTTTGTACATTGTATTTTCTGTTTTAAATACCTTTTTTAAAAAGCATCATTTAAATGTGTTTGAGTGATCCTTAATATGAAGGCAAACACATCAACAACGCCATGTCGCATCCTCTTCAATGGCATCGCATCATTGCTGCTGCTCCTGGTGTTGCATCGCCCGTTGTGTTCCAGCCTTCCACGTTCCGGCCTTCGTGGGGCGGTAGGAACAACTGCATTGACATCCTCCGTGAGGACGTGGAAATGTACTGGAGGTGGTTGGTATATGATGTAAACACAAGAGGATTTTTGAAGGGTATTGAAGGATTTGTTTTAACATAAATTAAGCTGTGTTGTGATAAAGAAATATCATGCAATTATCATTTAACATGCAACAACCAATAGCATGTTAGAGCTGCTAGTAGAGCATCCACTTTAATATCTCCATATTTTAAACCACTGTCATTTTTAGGAGCCCCAAGCATATGAAAAGCTGGAGTCTCAAGGCATTAAAGGAAAGCTAGGGCAAAACCAAATTGGTGACCAAACAATTCCAACAAAACAATAACAAACATGGTTTGTTCTAGTGAAGTGACGCATGATGATTCCCTGTTTTAACAAGTGTTGATATTGATTTTCTATACCCAAACCTTTATGTAGTTAGAGCTCGAAGATTTTCATACATCTCTTGCATCCATTTGATATTTTTCTTCTTCTATTTATTTGTATCTATACCAAAACGAGTTGAAAACCGATGAATGCTTCTCAGCAGGACCTTGAATTATGGCAAGCTGCCAGATCAACGAGGTGATCTTTGGATCACGCCACAAGCTCCTGAAGGCCTAATTCCGACCAACAAAAACTCGCAGGGCAGAGTAAAAATGATTTTGGTTTATCAAACAAAAACATTGCTTCGTCATTTTGGAGACTGATATTTTGTTTATCTCTGAGGTTGTGTGCTATTTCTTGACGGATGTGGTCTTTTTCAGAATTGTGATCTTAAAAAAGATATCCCCAAACCAACTGCAAAAAACGGTGTGGAAATACCCTGTTTCAAAAAAAGACAACGATGAGTTTTGAGTTTGACCCCTTTCTGGTCATAGATCGGTCATAATGGTCACATCAATCTTCGCATTTGCGAAGACTGAAAAAGGGGCCCATCCATCGGTGCCAAAATGCTTGATGAAGCAGCTACACATGGGATGTATAGAACCCTGTAAATAAAGGGGCAAAAGACCAACCTCAACAGGTCTGTAGTACGAGACGCAGAGCGTCTCGGATCACCACATCCCTCACGTCCAAAAAACGTCCTCCACGTAACTGGTCCGGATTTCTTCCATCAACAGGATCATTGTTGGTAAAAGATCAGCTCGCCCTATATTTTGCCCATGAAGTGAATCATCAAACCATTACTGTGCCAAAGCACCAATCTCTGATGATCTCAACCTAAAATCAGTGATGCCGATCTTATCAGTGGTTAACTGACACGAAGGACAGCATCAATTCAATTTCACAGACACAAAACACTCACAATGTTGATTACTTAGTAACTACCTTTTGGAAATCTTTCTTCCCTACCGATGACCTCATTGATTCCAATCAATTCTTCAACTATTGTGTGTTTTCAGGGCTGTTCGAGCAACTGAGTATCACTTGATATAACCCAAAAAAAGTCAACGGTTATACTGTAAGACAGCTGGACATTTTTTGTTTGTTGAAGCATTGACTTGAGCTGCTAATATCAGCTTATGAGATCTTAGGCTCCTTGGGCCTTGAGATCTTAACATGCCTTTTGGACAATTTTTGCTAAACCGTTGGTAGTTTAATAAAACCCCAAGTGCAATGACTACAGTGACTACATTTTTTGGTTCTTATAGTGATACTTCCAATGATGTATAACTACCAAAGGCCTTGTTGTCGGAGGTATTTCGACCCCAAAAACCATACAAAAACCATACAAACTCCAAACACCGAACCTCGACATGGAGCCAGGCCTAGTGGTACTCTTCCACGGTGGCTTTTGGTTGCCACAATATGGCAAAGTGGGGGGCCCCCTTGGTTAAACGTCGGAAGGTTTGGATGTTTTTCTTCCTCACTCAACATGACATCTCTTTAAAGTGGAGGTATAAAGAATCACGATGATGAGTATGAGTATGATATGCATGGTTTTCAGCATTATATGATGGAAATGAATGCAAAAATGAGTCATGTTGTATATATTTTGGAGGATTACTACTATACAATGCAAGTAAAGAGTCGAGCACTGCCGTAAACATCAGTCGAACTTCCTGAGGAGCTCATGAATGACGTAGCCATGGAGCGGAAGCTCAGTTGTCAGGTGATGGGGAGTGGAAAACTCACCCCGTTTTGACTACAGGGGGTTTCCTAAAATGGTGGTGCCCCCAAATCATCCATTTTGATAGGGTTTTCCATTATAAACCATCCATTTTCGGGTACCCCTATTTTTGGAAATACCCATATATATATATATATATATTAGAACTGCTGTTGCCCCTAAAAAATGTTTGGAAGGGAACAACAGTTTCCCCTTTTGAAGTGATCCATTTTTTCCATTGGACATGTTCAAAATTTTCGGTGTGTATCACTATACTGTAGGTACCCCCAATTTTTTTGGGGGGTTCGTACCAAGTTGCATCAACGTGATATGTTATGTTTTATGTTTTATAGGTGATTGGAATGGATTTCATTGTTGGATCTTCGAGTGTTGCTTGAAGTTTGGGAGTTGTTGAACTCCTCAACATGGCTTGAAACATGATCATTGAGAATCTTTGGGTATGTTTCTTGTGCTTTGGGAATGCAGTGGATGGTTACAGGTACCGGTTATAAATCATGAATCTATGTATATCACCACATGTTCTGTTATGATTTGTATTATTCCATCCAACTGCAAGAAAAAAAACATGTACAGTAAAAAATGTAGGAAAGTACAAGTACAGTAGGTCCTTTGGTTTGTTCCTCATTTCTTTGAAGGGACAAGCCAACACAAAAGCCACATGTGTTGCTACTGTATCCCATCTAATCTACTGTAACTCATTTTTTGCATTCAACATCTAAAAAATTGAAAAAAACATGGATAAACATCACAACTATACAAGTCGTATAATTTGCCACACATTTTTTTGGAGGGGAGGTCCGGGAGGGAGTCTTGGAGGGAAGTGCCCCCGGCCTCCTGAGGATTTGGTCCAACGGAACTGGGCGGTTTGGAATGTGGAATATCGACGTATTGCTGGGCCGAATTGGAAGGATGCAAACTCCACCTTGGAGGATGGGGAGTTTGCGATGGACTGGCGAGGTCCGAGGTTTTGTAAGGGTTTGGTGGATGACATGGAAGGTTTTGACATATGTTCCATGAGTTTTTGTGTGTTTTGTTGTGTCCTTTCTAACTTTCTTCCACATGTGTTTTGAAAGAAGTTATAGGGCTTCTCAACTGCATTGCGTTGAGAGATGCAATGCCCCGATAATGCACTTACATATTATGTCATTGTATATATGTGATTTAGATTGTTCATTTACATAAGGATGCAATTTCCAGGGTGTTCGAAATGGATATGGTCAGTAAATATTTACATGGTACAAATTATATATATATGTACATATGCAGTCGAATAAGTGGTAGCTCTTACTCTCCGATAAGACAAACTTATATCTCGCTGGACACTCTCATGGTGGACGTCAATCAGTTGAAACTCGAGAGGACAAGCAAGCTTCAAAATCAGTTTTGCGAATCATCTAACACAGGAAAATGTGAAAAAACAAAACCTCCCAAAATGTCGAAATTGAGAGGCGTGTCTGTTTCACAGAAGTACCTATTACGTACTATAGACATACCTGTTCAGAAGCGAGGACATTGTGGCATCCTTGCGTTTTCTGGAGGCTTCTGAATTTCCGGTCAAGGTGGGGGCCTGACAGGGAAAGCAATGGCGGCGGCAAAGACAAAAGGATTTTCACGGGACATGCGAAAATTAGAAAAATACTACAAATGGAAAGTGAATGGAAAACAAACAAATATATGTCTAATTATGTTTCTATATAGAGAGAGAGCCCAGATTTACATTTATACATGTATACATGACACATGATTTATATATGTATCATTTGTTTCATCGAAGATCAATAAAAGATCACCATAGTTACAGCATAAATTTCATCACTTTCGGACCTTGAATCCATCTATCCATGCATTTTTTGTGCCGCGGAAGGGTGTCCCCATCGCCTTAGTTGGACACTCAGCTGGAGGACACCTGGCGTTTCTTGACGTTCCTTCAGGGCCCCCACCTCTCCAAGGCTTCCATTGGGGGACCGACCTTGAATTTCAGGTGATTTTGGATGGTAAATCCCCATGGTCTCGTCGGTCCAGCATTTAAAGAGAGATGTTTTTTACATTTTTCCATAAGCAGATGAAAGGTAAGCTCATCCAAAGATGAATAGGTGAATAGGCAAAGTTCAGAGTCGGGTGTATCTAACAGTGTGTTATGGTCATGGTGTTTTTTTGGTGTTATCAGGAGATTTCCGTTTTTTTTTCCAAAGGTTGGTGGCTGAGATCTCCTCCCACTACAGTATTCCCACTCTGTAAATTTTATGAAGATCTAGAGAAGATGAAGACATGGAACAACAAACGAGCAAGAAATTGACCTTTGACCTGGAAATCATCATGGTTGGCTTCCAGCCTTCTATCATCCTAGCTTGGTCGCTGAATGAAAGTGCCCATGCCCAAGAAGAATGGATCATTAGAGAAATCTTCCGATGAACCTCCAAAAGGTCTATCAGATATCACTTTCGGGCATGGTGTGGTTTGGTGTTTTGGTGATGAACTTTCCTTTGGTAAATGGTGCTAGTTGATATGTCCTTTGGATTTTTGGTCCCACTGGTTAAACCAAAAACACAACCGGCTTGACAACAGTTGTTTGTTTAGTTCCCAGCAGAAAGCCATCAGCCACTATGGAGTAAACTCTCCAGTTGATTAGCTCCCATTTTTCCTATTTGCCCTTCATGTCAATGCACGACAATCCACTTTTGGTAAAGGTTAGTCGGCCTTCATACCCACAAAATGCAGAGCAAAAAACACCTTGAAATTGCACATGAAATAATTTGAGTGATGCACAGTTAAAAGTAGATGAGACAGGGATGATGAACATTTCAATGAAACCAGGCGCCAAAAATGGCCAACTGGCAACACAATCCCGTATGTGGTTCCTTCAACTAACTTGTACCGTATCCCCTCAAGAAGTGATGTTTGGAAGATGTTGGAAGTCCATTTTCCTTTTGAAATGGCCCCCTTTCAGGTGACTGACATTGATTTTCAGGGGGGGATCTATTAGGATACCTCCATTTACCATGAACTCCATTTACCATGAACATCCCCAGGCTGTTGGCCAACAAAAGATCAGGCTTTGGTCGTTGCTACGCCCGGTATCAACAGACATACGCTGTGTAGTGAGTGCGGGTGGCGTGTTGGATCTATGCTACGCGGATGAAGAAGCGCTTGGTGGTGGTGCTGGAGCAGTGGCACGCTTCTTAGTGTGCCTTGAATGTGAAATCGTGGCAGTTTGATGTGATAGGAGCCTGTACCAGTTGAGGGATGGATAAAGAAAGACAGTGTGAATGAAGGAAATATATATAAAGGGATAAAAAAGACATAACAAAGCATTGATTTGCTCAACTGATTTGGCAATTTCTACATAAAAAAAGTTCCCGCCATTTCGTTGTTTTGTTTTGCTTCTTTTGGTGTTCCTTGGGTATATATATATATATATGAATGCCCCTGAATATCTGTGAGAGACTCGAGACTCGAGATGATTCTCACCTTTGTTTTCTTTTTGGACTCCAGGCCTGAACAGCTTACAATAACTAAGCACAATGATATTCCCTTCTTTTCCACCCCTGATTTTTTTTTGATTTTGGGGAATTATTGTCAAGAAAATCGGTGCGTTCCCTGTATAATTTTCTGTAATATTTGTTTAAAATACATCTATTCTGGTCAAATTAGCTTGCGACCTCACACGAGTTTTCGCCCCCACATGGTGGTGAATTGTAAGGGATTTTTTCTTATTTCAGGCAAATCTAGGTTGGTGAAATATTATTCCATTTGGCCAGGAATCTATTTTCCAATATCTTCCTGTGGAGTGCTGAAGGTGAGGAAATGAATCTGACCCCTAAAGAAATTACCACATAAGAGGAACACGATCTGATAAACGAAGATAAGGGTGAAGCAAGAACACATCTATGCTTAGTAAGAATCAACCTTTATGTCATTGTGGGAGCACCTGTGGCCAGGATGACTATGATTTCCAACAGATTACGAGATATTATATGCAGATTGGTGCAGATTCCAGATAAGCCATGGAGTATGTATATAGTTTATATGTGCCTTGAAGATTAGGCAGTTTTGGAGTTCAGTACATCAGCTCACTATTAGACTATGCCTATACATGGCAGGTAATATGCCTAGGATACCCGAAGGCACCAGGTTTTCTGTTTAAACATCTTAGAACCACCATCTTCTCCAATTGCAAGCTAGGTACAAAGATGTTACCTCATTGAAGCAGCTGGTATCTCCGATTGACACTTGGAAGATCTGAACCAAAAATAAATCACCGGAGAAAAACTGGTGTCCACTCAACATTTGGCTGACTTACATCTGGGTGACTTACCGGAACCCTAGATCTCTGACTAAGGGGGCGGCGCTGCATGAGGTTTTTACCTCAGCATCACATTTATCAAGATGAATCATCATACCTTGACAGGGCCTTTGAAAATAAATGCCAATTCGTCCACCTGCGTCGTTCTGTGTCATGTGTAAGGGGAAACATATCCAGAGGATTCAATCAAAAAAGATTCAATGATCGTCCAGAGAGATTCGATTGTGAAACAAACGCACCCAGCGAGGAAAAAAGCTGAGCAAACAACACAAAAACGCACTGAAGGATGGTGGTTTCACAGGATGCTTTTCTTTCACCTCCGCCCCCAAAAAATCAAATACTTGACTTAGACATACTCAAAGTATTAAACGTTAGACAAAAATATGTCAAGGAAATGTCATGGAAATGTTAAGTGCAAAGAAATCACACTATATTCTATATTGCTTTGAATAGAGGGTGGCTAGGAAATGTTTAAAAAGATGCTCTTTACTCCAATGCCAAGTACCACATCAACAGCCTCTCGTTGAGGACATGTTGCCTCCTTGCTTGGTGAACTCGTTGCCTCCAGAAAAAGCTTCACATGGCACAGTGCCCAAAGCACGTATAGGACATGGGAGATGGTGCTGCACCATATCATCATGTTGGAGCAGTTTGTTGGACTTAACGGTAGATAGACAATCAGGGAAGTTCATGATGTTGACGCAAGCAACTTGGGCTTAGCAGTTTTGCTTGGATTTTTTTAAATCCACCCTGGATGACGCACCAAGACGAATTGATTCTGCAAACAGAAGGCGGTGTTCTTTTGCCGGGACCAAGCGGTGATGCCTCACTCACTGAAAAGCATGTCATGTTAATGTTTCTTGTCACCATGACAAGTATAGAGAGAGGGAGGGCTTTGTTTGTTGCTGTATATTGATTTACTGTAATAACTGAAATATTGGGTGATGTTTTGCATGTTTCTGACCAGTTGTCCACCGGCTTGGTGACATGATTTTGTGCAAGACCTTTGACCATCTTGGGGGTCTGATGACTCTAGATTCCAGCCTTGCTATTTTGGGGCTGAAAGATGGGTATGTTTCACAATTTAGGGACACCAACCAATGATGCTTTCCGACTACACCAGGCATTTTATGCTAGTTCTACGAGATTTGCATCTCTTGGTTGCACTAATTGTATATAGATTTTGGGGGAGTTGAAACCTTGAGACACCTTTTGTGTCGTCAAAAATGGTGGTTTTCGTTTTGCTGGTAAACTGCCCGGCTGATTCATCATGAGAATCTAAGGGGCCCAGCCTCCCAAATGCCACCCCCCCCAAGAAATAGCTGACCTTCTTAAGAGACTTTTTTCACCACCATTTTCCTTTCATAAGGCCTTATTTATTAAGGCCTTATTGGGCGGGGTGGGCATTGGGATCTGGGAGTCGTGTTGCAGGATTGGTCCATGGAAAACGCGACGAGGTGGTGCCTTCTGAGCAAAGCATACGATTTCTGGTGCGATTTCCGGGAAGCAAAGGAAAATTGAGGTGGTGGTATCCTAATGACATAAAGCCGCTATGTCAAGTTAGCCAAATATATAATATACTTTAAGGTCAAAATAGATGGCACAGATACCAAAAGGTAGGTTAGTAAAGGGACAGATGTAGGGATTGTGCCATCTACCCTTTTTTAACTACTATATGATGCAGATAAATTATTTTTTTATATATATATATATACATACACATATTGTTAGATATAAACATATAGAGAGTCTTTTTGACTTGGGCCATCAATATCTTCAGTGTTTCAAAAAGGCGATGCGTTTGAATGTCCAAGGATATGACCGATGATGCCATTCCCCCCCCCCCCCAGAAAAAACGAAGTACTGGGATATCCATGGTACTAACACAAGTACTACAGGTTGGGCTGCAAGTCCCGCAAAACGCTTATGAAAATTATAAACCAACTTACTAACTATAGTTACTAACTTCCATGGACACCTTTTCGTATATACGTTAGCGAATTCGGATGTCCATAATTTCAGGCTGTGTGGGGTGAATGTCGGCGTGTTTTGCAGTGAAATTCCGTCCATTTTTTGCAGTCCAACTGATGATCCTTGCTGGGATATCCCGGGAACCTATACCGAAGGGCTAGCATGCTATCATTTAATACACACCAGTCACAAGGGCGGGTTGTAACCCACTTACTAGCCATTTCCTAAATTCCTTGGAAACTGATATGTAGTGGGTTTGCCCTGTCCTTGTCCAGAAAACAACCTGAAAGCAGGTATCTTCTACTTGTGCTGGCATACCATGTGAACTCCACATGGTTTTGGAAGAGGGCCATTACGAGGTCCCGGAGTCACCAAATTTGCTTGAGCTGGTTGGAAGAGGGCAAAGAGCCCGGTGATGGTTTCAAATATTTTTGTTTCTACGCCTACCTGGGGATATGATCCAATTTGATATATATGTTGAAATCACCAACTAGAAAGGCAGGTTGTGATTTAAAAGATTTTGGTTGTTTTCAACTTTAGCTGGTCAGAAGATCCAATCTGACAAATATTTTTTCACTGGGTCCAAACCAACAACTCGGGCTTGGGAATAAGTTTTCACAAGTTGCCATTTCGGAGCTTGGAGGTAGTTATCACTTATAGTTCCATCATATGGTATATTTCCCTACATTTACCATAAAAATCACCTTAAATGTAGGTAAATATACCAGTCCCATGGATGGTATGGGTGTTTTATGATGTTTTATGGAGGGTAGACGGGTTCCAGGTCTTGAACCCCCGCTCTGTGTCCTGGAATGCTGTGGTTGACATGGCAGCTCGGCTGAAACTCATGGTGGTTGCTGTTGCTCCAAAACTCATGGAAGGTAAAAAGGAATCGGTTTAAAGTACTATGATGCTAGTTTATCAAAGTTCTTTAGACGTATGACTTATGATGTTTTTTTTGTAGTTTATGGAGGATGATTTGGTATCTCCAAATCTAAACTTTGATTAGCTACAGTAGTTCTGATTTGATGGCGGTTTTTTAATATCAAACATATTTGCAAATAGATATATAGCTGGACATTGGTGGATACCTGCACTGACATGAAATGTCTAGGCTGCTCTCAAGACTTTGTTGTTTGTGCTTGCAGAAGTTGGATGCTTGTGCATTGGTTTATGCATAGATCAATAGACTTCACTATCGTCATGGGTTCATCATGACGGCTAGTTGCCCCCAACATGTAGAAACAATTAAAAACACAACATGACTTTGGAACAAGTAGCACGGAATCAATTCTTTGGTTCAACAACCAGACTTTATATACATCCAATATTATTTTTTACATGTATATATATATACATAATTTTCCGTTATGTACATACATGATATCATTTCTATATATGTATATATATATATATGCGAGTTGTCTACAAAATCACTTCAACGCTACTTTCTTCAAGGGAAGTCCTCCAATGAAGCCGCAACACCCCCTAAGGTTCAGCAAGCCTTTAGTGAGCCAGCCATGCCGCCCAAACGACAAGTGCTTCAAACTTTGCGAGAGGAACGAGGTGCCCATGAAAGATGTGGATAGCATTGAGGGATATGTTCTGACTATCAGATGACGGTTAAGGGTGGTAATTACCGTAAGATCATGTTGGATCCATTGCATGATGGGTGGTAAGTTAGAAGTCCAGTATCCAATGTCAATGGGATGATATGTTGGCTATTGTTGGCTTGTAGAAGTTTCCGTGAAATGCATGAAGCAGCAACATGAAGCTGATGTTGACTGAGCTCATGCAGAGATCGATGAAGGTATTTTGGCCCTCGAATTTGAACCCCTTTAAAGTGAATCGCCTGGACAGAAATTTGGATGAAATTCAGGATCAGTCATGTTGTTTGATTGTAGCCCTTCATTTGAAGATGGTTTAAGAAACATCACCAAGAGAAGGTTTTGTCCAATGGTGTGCACGTTTTTGGTACACATTGTGGTCCGAAAGCTAGCATATTGTAAGTGGACATTTATAGAATGGAAAGGTGCATGTGACCTGCATATTGACTTCTGGAGAAGCTGGCTGAATGGGAGTGATTTCAGCGTCAGTTTTTTTTGTTGATGGATAGTGGCCTGGCTAGCATCTCCACATATCCTTGAGAGTGTCATGGAAACAATTTCACAACCTTTGGAAGAATCTCCATTTAAATGTTTGAACATGTTTTTTGATGCTTTTTGTGGGCCATTTCACTGTTCAACTTATGTTTTATTTTGGCCCTCGTTGTTTCTGTATTTTTTTGGTTCAACCAACCTGTGGTTGTTGGTGAGATGAGAGATGATTGTTTGCAAAACGATCCGTGATCTAAATTGAGGTATCCCGCTTATCCAATTTGTATCCCATTTGGGTGTGCTACTACGTAGGACGTAAAATGGAAGTTAGTAAGTACTTAGTAAGTTGGATTGTAATCTATTTACGGAACTTACAACCTACTTATATAGGGGTTATAATCGACTCATTAAGTACCATGGACATCCCGGGGCAGTTTAGCCAGCCCGGCAGTTTCACAAAGCGATTTGTAAGAGGTAAAACTTGTGGAGTGAGAGGTGTTTTTGGGGTCTATAGATGGTTGGGGTGTAGAACAATAGAAATGCCATATACATATATATGTTTATTTACAGGGTGCAAATATGTATTATATTTATATATGTGCCATATATATTTATTTATATTTGCATATGACTATATGGTGTATATCAAATTATGATAAATTATAGGAAACTCGATTCACATTGGTCCCTGAAGTTTCCTTCTAAAATGGCGGTTGGAAGGTGACGAATGGATTTTCCGGAGCCGCCCTGCTTGAGTTATACTGGGCGGGTGCCCCGTCGGAGATTGGTATCATTATGAGGTCGTCCCTCCACGACATCATTCAGGTCATTGGGCTATATATCCCTACCTGGAGCCCCAAGGTTGACCTCTATTTTTGAAGGTCAACCCTCCAAAACAAGGCCTTTTCCAATAAAGACAAGGGGCCCTATGTAGGCTCCAGGGTATCTTTGCCGTGTCAATCCCTCACTTTTATTAACCACTAGAAGCTGGACGAAGCATCCAAGCTCAATTGATTGGCTTCAGACATTGAAACGGAATTCGGAGTTCACCCGGGGAAATTCCGTTTCGGCCACCATCCCTTTAAAAGGTATATATATGCCATCCATTTCCCGAGGTACATCCTGGGGGCGGGTTTACCCAAACTCAGCCTGGACTTCAAGATGTTCCCCTGGACTCTCATCACTACACAGGCCAAGGATGGGGTCATTACCCACTTGGGGGGGCAATGAAACAAGGCAAATGTACACTCCGGTAATCTAACATAGCAATGGAAATTTCCCCTTTCCAATAGGAAATTCATTTACAAATGGTGGTTTTTCCATGGCTATGTTAGATTACCGGAGGGTATGGTAATTTTGAGGGATTTCCCTTCTAATAAGTGCTTTGATGTGCCTTTTTTTGAGTTGGTAATATATAATGACCCCTTGATATAGCAAGCATAGGCGATGCTGGAAAATGTTCGGCACAAAAGTTTCTTCCGGGGTGTTTGTGTTTTGCCGTGTGCCCTGAAAGGAAGTCTCGTGTTTTGGTTCAACGCTGCACTTAAATGAGGATTTCCTTTTTTGGGTGAGTTCTTGCGGAAAATGATTTGGGATTCGGTTTCCTTTTGAAAATTTGCGTGTGACTATGTTGTGTATAAAACCCAGGAATGTTTCAAAATTCTGGGATATTGGTGCCCCCTATGCTTCCAAAAAAAAAAGATGCCCAAAGCATTGTTACTGAAAGTTTCTTTCGCATTGTTCTTCCCTTCCAAAGGAAAGCAGCCTTTCAACAAATAATATGGTTTTTAGTAGCGTATCATAACATATCAAAGTATATAGATTGCTTGAAATAATGCCAAAATGATCCAAAAAATCATTGATCCCCCCACTCCACTTACCTTAAACCAGTATCCACCTCCCTGGACCCATTGTCACCGCATGGCTGAGACCGATCTTCAGCAAGTGGATGTTCGGTGGCGTAGAGAATGGAGGTAGTGAAGCTTCAATGAAGCGCCAAAGTGGTGAACAAAAAATGGTCAGGTTTTGTTGCGTTTGGGTGACCAAAAATAGATGCGATAATAGTAGTCACGAGTCTGTTTAGTGATAGATGTTCATTTGTCTAGTATTGATTTAGCATTCCTTATTTTGTTCAGGAATCCTACCATGATCACTTGACTTTTCTGGAAATGGGAGGTTGATTTGAAATATTGAACATTTGACACACCTGGGCTGTGCATGGTCAGAATGAGTTTGTTTTATAGCAACCGTTTCTCCCAGGTTGGGGGGATGGTTGGGTTCGGCAAGGAGCCAGGACTGGGATTCAACATTTCCCTCTTCAAAAAACGTTTTTCTTTTAATCCACACAGTTTTTTCACAGCTCACCCAAAAAGAAGTCACTAACCTCCCCAAAAGGAAAGTAACGGAAAGTAGAAGTCTTCCAATCATGGTTGCTGAGTTTTTTTTGGGGGGAGGGGATTTACTACGGGAGATTCCCAACCCACCATGATCCCATACGAAGAAAAGCTGCTTCAATGCCAGGGAATAGGAGGGTGATGAGGCCACGGGTTTGGTGATTAAAATTGATGTTGCCCTTAAACTTATCAAGCCCCATGTTTTTTTTTGGGGGGAGAAACTGGGTGGGGTGTATGTATTTATTTATATATATATGATTATATATGTATATATGAAAAAATATATATGTACATAAAGCACTCACAGGAAGGTTGGTTTCATTAGTGAGCATGGGGGCAACTCTTCATAGGCATTGGCCCAAATTTTGATTTGCCCGCCTGGCCGTGCCTTGTCACGGTGGCAAATCAGAGCTCGCTTCTACCGCTTCTTGAGCAGGCACGGCCATAGCAGATGCGTGCAATGGTTGCCGTGGTAAACGACGTGTAAATGACGGGTGGTGAGCCAGATCGCGCTGGTATTTGCATATCAATTAATCTTTGAAAACAGCTAGATGCGAGACTTGTTTTCAACAGCCTTTTTGATAAACAACGTGGCTTAGAGGGTTCCCATAGATTCACATGTCTCACAGCTTAGCCCTTGCAAAAATTTGGTGATATGGCAGTGCTGATAAGTCATAAGTATGTATATTTCTGGTAAGTGTAGGTACACTATATGGTACCCAATCTTGTAGACATCCCAGGTTGTCGATTTGATGATGTGTTTTTGGTGTGATTCTTTTGGTGTCAATTTGGCTGTCAAACGAGGAAGTGGGCTGGTAACATGGAGGATTAGCTCATGTTCACGGGGACACTTCCGGCCCCAAATGGTCTTGGAGTAAGGAAATCACAGAAAATTCAAGATATCAAGAATGATACGAAGTTTCCACATGGATGCAAATAGCATTGTCTAGATAATAAACTTTATATAGATGGATATATTTTTCTAGAGATTACACATCAAAAAGTCTATGCACCTTTCTGGTTGGGTCCCCAGTGATCATCACGCACAGATTAACACCCGTGTTGTTTGCCGAAAGTTCTCGGCAGGGGCGGAAAAACTGTAGGGCACATGTCTGGCAACCCAGCTGGTGGTGCCTTGGGGTTGAGGCCATTGAACCTAAAACAGCAAGGGGTATACGGTATACCGGTATTTGATATGAAGTATCAAGATTGTCAATATATGTACGTATGTATGAATGTAATTGCATATTGTTTGAAAATCATGTAGCATGCAGATTCAAGTCGACACACTTGATGAAGCCACATGTTCATCCATTCATGTGTATTATACCGTACGATGTAGTGATTGTTTTTTTTGCAAGATAGATCATCACATGCATGTCTTTGTACACAAGACATGTCATTTAAACATGTTCGTTTTGACCTTACGCACGTCACCCCAGGAAAAGAAACATCAAACCTGAACATCACCACTTAGCAAGGTAAATCATCTTTCAAACCTTCATTTTGTGCGGTGCATGTTAAAGTTCATTAATTCAACCCTCATAAAAACCACAATAAGAAGCCAAAATGGGGCTTTGGAAGATGATGTCCCTTTCCAACGGGGTGAGTTTGCGGTTCCATGTTAAGTTTCAGGGGTGTATCCCGTATCCCTTTTCTTTATCGTCATGGTTGTTGAAAAACCAAGGACGCCTTGGAGCCCGGAATCATGGAGGAGTGATTCAGTCCAGCATGGTGCAGGGGAGACGTTTGGGCTGATTCGCGGTTGTATCGTTTTCAAAACAGCTTGAGGAAGTGCAGATGATGGAAGATGTTAGGGTTGATTTGGTTTGCAAATTTTATTTCGGGGGATGTAGTGTTTGGAATGGTAGATGTTGATAGACATGGACGCATTGTAAGTTTGAAAGTGTTTGTTTGCGAGTTCATCAATTTTAATCCTCGTTGTTATTAAGCTTGGCTCCTGAAAAAGGGGCTTTCAATGGAAAACTTTGTGTTTGTGGGTTCCTCGTCTTTTCCAAGCACCATCATTCCAGTGAATACACACTAGCTGCTTGAAACGTAGCAGTTCGGAATTGAAACATCCGGCTGGGACAATAAAAATCTGCATGTTGGATTCCATCCAACCATGACAGATTCGTTCAAGGAAACTCGCTCATCTTCAAAAAATAGTGATCGCCCAAATGCCCCAATAAGTTGGATACTAGCCCAATACACCAAGATGTTACAATTTCACTGGTGACTGGTGCTTGTACCCCCACATGGTCTTTGGAGTTTCCCAACTATTTCTTTTTGGATAGCCCAGATGAGAACAACATTTGAATCACCATCATGTCTTAGTGCAGTTTTTCCGTGATTTTGGAAGAGTGACGAACAATTTGTGAAATGGTGCACGTATATCGTGTAGTATATGTTCATTAATGTATCAATATCAATGTTTTTAAATATATATATATATATTTTTTTGTTTTTACATATGCACCACCTGGCTAGACGTCTAGGCAATTAAAGATCATTCACATGGTTCAGCATTCCGAACCCTGGCTGCGCTGCGCCAGGACGCTTCCCAAGCATCAGATGGCTGAATGGGAGGACAAAGCTTTGGCCGACAAGGTGGGGATTATCCAGGGTGCTCGTTCAGGCTGATGGATGTTATTGTTTCTATTTATTTATACTATTTTTTTATTCAGTTATATTTGCGATGCATTTATTTATTCATTCCTTATTCCTTATTGTTTTCATTTCTTTCACGGTATTTACGTTTTAAATGTGTGTATTAAGTTGCATGTTGTTTCACTGAAGCACCAAGATATTCACGCAAGAAAATTGCAACGTAAAGCTGGGTGACCTTTTGGGTTAAAGAAAACTCGGCCTTAAAGGACAATAAACTCCTGCAACCAATGATATCAGAATAGCTTCAAATCTGGGTGGTGGTTTCACATAGTTTTTATTTTCACCCCTATTTGGGGAAGATTCTCATTTTGACGAATATTTTTCAGATGGGTTGAAACCACCAACCAGAAATTGGTGTTTTCCCAAGTTGAGGTATAGTTATTTGTGTGAAGTGATGTACTGTAGATATTGAAATGCATTATATTTGAATATGTATATATATATATATACCAAAATGGCCATGATAGTAAAGTTTTCACATAGTTCAGTTCCTTCACTTCCATGTTACTGAAACACGTGATGTCATGCTTACTGAATCTCCCAAAAACGACGAGTAACGTGCGTTGAGTGTAGAGTTGGCTTATGGCAAATCTCCCAAAAACATTAGTATGGCAGCCATCCAGCTGTTTCTTTTGGGGGAGGGATGGTTGGGAAGGTGAGCCTCCTTGATATTATAGGGGAATCTTAGCTCATGGGAGCGAAAATGTTGCCTATTCCAACTGGGATGTTTAAGGAGGTATGAGTCAAACCAGTGGTGGTGGTGAAGGGGGATCTTCAACAACACCGCGGCCCAATAGACCCAATAGGCCAGGGACAAAAGCATATTCATATGCTTTCCTACCCTTTTCATAACATCTAGATCTTATGTCATTAAATCTTGGATATCAGGATTCATGTGGTACCATCCATTGACCTGAATCCATTGCCAACTTGTTTTGGAACAGTTCGTTTCACCCTGAAATCGCCATGGTAGAAAATCGCCATCTCCATCTCAAGGTCCTTGCAAAGCTGGGAAAACTTCCTCCTTTAGCTCCTCGGAACTCAGGTTTTTAAGGGGATGGTGGTGGCCTACTTCCTTGCCTTTTGGAGTGGGCCTTTTGAAGGTCTAAAATGTTGTATCTAGTTGGGTGGTTTCAAACATTTTTCATGTTCATCCCGATCCTTAGGGAAAATGATCCAATTTGACGAGCATATTTTTTCAAAGGGGTTGGTTCAACCACAAACTAGGTTTCCAAACACCCAACCTCACCAGGGTTCTTGGAGCAATTTTTCAGTCCAAAATGGTTTTAGAATCCCATATTACAGTATACCTTAGAGATAGGGAACTGCTTGAGGCCACTAGTTTCCATTGACCACATCTCTCAGGCTTTTGTTGTTGAGATGTGTGGAGTGTCAATCTCCGAAATATTCTGATGAGAACAGATAGCATGTATATATATATATAGTGTATATATATATATACAATCATCCCATTTTTGAGATTTGTTTCCAGGGTGTTTTTTCCCTTAAGAATCACTGATGCCCATATCAACAAGTTCTTCCCAAAAACGTTTAGGTTTCTTTTTGTCTATTGATGACCTCGAGAGGTGGGACAACTTTCCCGCCTTCCAACCTTCCTGAAAATTTCCCCCAGGTGCAGTCGAAAGAATGCGATCGACTGAAAACTCTTTTGGCAGAGGCGAAAGGGAAAATTCATGTGCCTGGCAAGTCTGCTGGTGACCTTTTTTTGGAAAGGTTCAGTGACCTCCAATTAGGGGAACAGAAAGGTCACTTTGAATCACCTGGTGGGTTATTATTTTGTTGAGATATTGTTGGGCTATCTTTTGTGGAGGTATATGTGATATGTGGCATTTTCCTTCCGTTTTATGCCAGTTTATTCTTTGCTGCTATTGGCTTGACTTTTTACTACGAACATAGTTGTCCACCTTCGCAGGCTTGGGGGGTTGTGTGACTTTACTCTTCCTTCCATGGCGTTGTGGTTTTTAGGGGAAGTCATTTTCCACTGAATGGAACCAAAGGACGACATTCCAGCTGTTTGACTCTCAAGCGGGGATTCCTTTTAGGGTGAGAGTGTGCAATTTTTTCGGGCACCGGTGATTAAGGGTTTGATCGCACATTTATCAGCCTCCGGCTAATGCTGCCGGCATTTCCTGGGCTTGAGATGTGCGGCTCTACCGCCACCAGCTCCACATCTGTCCCAACACCAGCAGGCAGATATGCACTGACAGCCGTACCATTTTAGAGCCCCATCGCCAGAAGCAGAACCTCGCCAGAAGCACCACAAAGAGCAGCAACAACAGCAACAAGAGCAAAAAGAGCAACAAGAGCAACAACAACAACAACAACAACAACAACAACAGCAACAGCAACAACAACAACAGCAGCAACAACAGCAACAACAACAACAACAACAACAACAACAACAACGACAGGAGCAGCAGCAAACAGCAACCACAGCCCAGCTCAAGCAGCTATATTTGTGTATTTGGGGATAATTTCCCAAACGCCAACGGGACAAGCACCTGACCTGAACATTGGAGATTGAAGTAGGTGGAATCCGTTTGGGAGATGTTGCAACATGGCAGGTTTTATTTATGTTGGCTTTAAGGTTCTGCGTTTGATTCAGAATTCCGATCAATCCAAAATGAATAATATTTTTCGACCGCACCTGAGATCGTTGAAGGATTCCATGGCGATTGAGAATTTCAAGAACAAATGGTCCCAAAGTTGCACAGTACAGGATTCTTGATCGAAATTGTCCTGGATTCTGAATGCCCAGATTCATCAAGCATAATCATGTCGATATCTCCCCGTC
The DNA here is from genome assembly GCA_000507305.1 of Breviolum minutum Mf 1.05b.01. Classification (NCBI taxonomy): domain Eukaryota; class Dinophyceae; order Suessiales; family Symbiodiniaceae; genus Breviolum; species Breviolum minutum. Next base: position 36,357 of record DF240683.1, on the reverse strand, counting down.
GGGAATCCCATCTCACCATCATTTTTGGAAAAGTCTCGTACGCGGAAAAAGTCACCTTTAAAAAAAAACGAGTGACAAAATGCCGCAGGATTCGAACAAAAAACGCAACTTGTGGCCGTCCTTCAGGCTGGTCGCGGTGAGCGATTTATCATACAGGGAGGCGATTGTGTCAGGGCCCAAGAAACGCCATGGGAGCTGTACAAACCTTATTATCCAATAGCATCCGTTTTTGAGGGGTGTTTTTCCAACAGGTTTAACTTTCCAACCTTGGTGATATGTATAACATTTTGTGTATTTATTTATCTCCCAGAAATCTCCAACAAGACCCAGTGAACGGACCCCATAAGCCTGAGTATCTACTAGCTTTAGCAACTTAACTTAGCGGTCCGTTGGTAAGGTCCCATTCAATTTTTGATGGATTTTATACATGCATAAAAAAAATATTCACCATTTCAAATGCACCTTTTGGACAGTTTTGGTGGGTAGATTTTGCAGTGGCAAATGAAAGCCAATAGGCATCCGGGTGGTGCAACTTGCATCCTGGGAGGGGCAACTTGCATCAACTTGCACCGGGAGGGGCAACTTGCACCCTTCCAATTTCCAATCATCTTCAGCAAATGTAAAAATTTGATGCACAAATTGATCCGCAACCTCTTGGGCATTGGGTGACAAGTTGGGGAAGTGGAACATGACCAACGAAAAACTTGGTCTGATTTTTCACAAGCTGTCCATACTTCAGTGGAAATATTCCGTTAACCCATGAACGAATGTGATGGAAGATGTCTAGAAACAAATCGAAGACCCTTTGCAGCATCCAAGTGAGAAGCATACAGGTTTTTGGTGATTAAATAGTTGCTGCCACGGGAGTTCAAAAAATTCCTCAAGCATCAGTCTGGCCAATCCTGCTGCCTTGTGACATTGTTGGACCTCTTCTCTTGAGGCCGAACGCTTTCTGGATTGTGAGGGTGGCCGTGAGGGGGACCCAGTGGCCGTGCTGCTGAATGAGATGATCCAAGCCAACAATTCAAGGGGCAAAGGTTGTTTTTTAATTTAACCCAAGTTGTTGTTTTTTAATCTAGAAGGGGTAGGGTTTTGACTGATTGATTTGGAAGTGGAATTTGTTGGAAGTTGGATGTTCATCAGATGAAAGAGACGACAACAAAAGTGCGGTCACCTGAAGCCGAATTGTGGCGGGTTAGTACAGGGAAGACTCCCAAAATGGCCTTGTTTTGCTCAGTTAGTCTTTAAATTGAATGGGCATGATTTGGCGTGAATACAGTGAATACAAGTGTATATTTTGTACATGTACATATGCATGCAGATGTTCTATCAATATTTTTACGTGTCCTCATATTTACAACAAAGTTTTACTCCCATATCTCACACATTATGTTAGTTCTGTGTTGGCAAAGAGAATTTCCTTCTCAAAAAAAAAGGTTCAAACATCTAGGCAACATTAAACATTGATTTTTTCCTTCTGCCGCAAATGCGTATGCATGACACATGCAATTAAAGATCATTGAGTTGCTTTGCAAAGGACATGTACCCTTTCTGGGAATGTCATCCGTGATCCATGTCAGGATATTCCATTTGTTTCTGCGTGCCTTGATTTTGACGTCAATACTGAAAACCGGATCTGCAAGAGGATGAAGCAGGTCACCTTGTATTTGTGCGTTTATATGCTTTTGATATTTAGATATATTGTGTTTGTGCAGATACAAAAAATGTCCTTTCCCACACAGACAGACATTGGTACACTCAAGTTTTTAGATCCAAGTTTTTAGGGGTACCAGGTTGCAACCGGAAAGACACCAGGTGAAGACAGGCATGACATCGTACGCAATGGAATACTGTGTTTGAGATTCCATGATCGCCCACACAGCCAAAAAAAAGACATCCTCAGTAGCCTGGCCTTGTTTTTGAGGGATTCTGCTTCACAAATCCATTTTTGCTGCCACCTTTTTCCGTGGGTTTTATGGTGGCAAATTCCATCTCAGCAGGTTTGGAAAGCCAATTGAAGTTGATCCTGCAGATGGGCGGGGACGCCCAAAAAAATCCCCCCAAAAAAGTGTTCGAAGCGCTTGTGGTTTCGGGAAGTCATGGTTAGTGAATCTACCCTCCAGGAAACTAACATATCCCCCTGAAAATCGGCAAATTTGAAGATGATTTTCCAAACTTCCCCAGGTGGGATATGTATCCATTCCCTGGAGGGTATGGTTTTTAGGTCCGGTTTTGGGTGAAGGTTTGAGGCTGCTGATTCGTATAGATTTTCATAGTGAATTCGTGGGGATGTCACGAGCTGATTTTTCGGGAAAACTATGAGGGACTTTTCTTTTGGGGGCGTGATGACGCGATGTTATATAGTAGTGATCAGATGAATTATAGCTATGATATGCTATGATTGTATTATGATTGTTTGACTATATATATATATATTTTGTATTTGCAGTGGTACTTGATCAACATCTTGCGAAATTTCACAGGTACGATTTTCTTTAGTTCGCTCCTCTAAAGAATCCAATCGAAACAGGGTGGCGTATCTTGAGCGTTTTGCCAACTCCTTTTGCTTTTCTGTTTTAATCATGTTAAACTATGGGGGTATATTAAGATATATTAATCAATAGTATCGTATATTTTCCTACCTTCACCATAGAAATCAAGGAAATGCAGGTAAATATCCCCATGGATCCTATCAGATTGAGTTTTCTCTGGTGATTTTGGAGGTTGTTTGATGAAGAATCATCCATCCTTGAAACGTTGAAAGGCATGATCCTCGAGCACGTTGGTGGCAAGTCCTTCCTCAAGTGTGGAATTGGAGTGGGCAAATGTGACAAGTTTCCTGGAAAGGACAGGCAGTGGAAATAATTTTTCGTCCAGAAGCCTTGAGAAAACAACCAAAATTCATTTTTTTTTTTGCAATTCATTTTTCTCAGAACGTTTTTTAATAGGTACATGGTAGTTGATGTAAATGGATCAATGTTTAACTGTGTTATGTACTTGCAGCCCGTTTCATAGGCAATTTTTGAAGATCGGGGCGGGCACCTATTGGCCAATAAACAGTACTTGGTAAAATATATCATAATACCATCAAGTCGTGCTGCTTAGTGGCTTGGATTTTGTCTCACAGATGTGACGCCTCCAAGTAGCATGGACTCTCCGAACTTGTTGAGCGCCATGCTGATATGTTATATGGCCAATCAGGATTCCCATACTGGTTCAAGTGAATCATCGTCATATATAGCAAAGGGATGGTAAGGTTTAAATGCACAAATTCATCCACCGACTTGGTTTTCCAAAATGGTTGTTGTTGTTGTTGTTGTTGTTGTTGTTGCTGTTGCTGTTGCTGTTGCTGTTGCTGTTGCTGTTGCTGTTGCTGTTGCTGTTGCTGTTGCTGTTGCTGTTGCTGTTGCTGTTGCTGTTGCTGTTGTTGTTGTTGTTGTTGTTGTTGTTGTTGTTGTTGTTGTTGTTGTTGTTGTTGTTGTTGTTG
>DF240683.1:0-32636 GCA_000507305.1 Breviolum minutum Mf 1.05b.01 | reverse complement strand
TTTTCTTAACTTGCTGGATGTTGCACATTTTTTGGCCCCCAACCGCAGGTCCATAGTCCATGGCTTGTGTACAGAGCGTATGTATGGTTGGATGACATTTTGCCCAAGGACTGATATGAAAGGATATATAATATATCAAAAATAGAATCAAAGATACGTATATTGCAAAATAGACAACTGTAAATATGCGTACATCTATCAATTAGTATATCAATAAACTTTATTTTGTAAATCTATGTGAAGGACCATCTGATTTATATATCCAGTAGAATAGATACTGAGACAATCAAGAAGGTACATAGCCATTGTTGAAAAAAATGATAAACATGACAAACCCAAATGATAAAAAAACGATATTGATAAGAAAATGATAAAATAATGATAACCCCAAATGATAATAAAATGAGAAAAAAAATAATTTTGAGATTTCCAGGCTCAGGCTGCCAAAGAATCTCATAACCCTAGACATCCAAACACGTCCTTAGAATATGTTTGGACCACCGTAACCTACCTAAAGCACCTTGTCAGGAGGTATTTCAAGGATTTTGGAAGTCCAGGGATTTTTGTTTTGAATGTGATTCACATACTCAGAAAGATGTGTTCACAGATTTGCGCAAACCATAACGACCCCAGCGGACCTCATTTTGAATGTGGTTGCGTAAAGGAAGCCTTTCAAACATAGCCTTAATTTTCAGTAGGTTGGTCATTTACTGTAATTTACCAGATTGTGCAATATGTTTGCAAGGAAATGTTGCGAAGTTGGCAACATGCAATTCAACACGGCCTGAGAAGGTAAGATTGAAAACACATAGTTGCAAACCAGAACTTTTTCGCCCTCCGGATTTCACAAATCCTTTTCTTTTGCGCTGTTTTTTCTCCATGTTGCTTCGTACAGCACATTGGACTGCAGCAAGACCCGACATCCACCAAAAGGTAGCGGGCAGCATTTGGCTTCCGCCGCCATTATTTTTTAGGGGCTTTTGGTGCAGGGAGTGAAAGCCAACCTTTTTTTTAACAATATCCAGATGAAACGTGGTGAAATTTCACCGAGATTCTCTCCATAAGTTTCTCCCAACATGTGGAATCATGGAAGATTCGCTCCGTTGAACACCAAAAGAACGAAACAAAAACACAAACATCACCCGTGAAAGATCCACTCCGTAGGAAACTAAGATATCCTTGACACCAGCCGCTACTTCTGAGTCGATGATTAAAAACAACCTCTTCCATAAGGTGGGATATGGACTCGTTCCACAAGGAAGCTACTGAAAACTTGTTACCAACCAAGTGCACCCCAAAAAATCATCATGACAATAGAATCAATAGAATTTCCAACCGTGAATGAAGATGTATCTCCCACTAAACATGGTAATTTTCCAGCTCATGAAGATGTATTTCCTATAAAAAATGGTGTTTTTTCACCATTTTTCCAGCTAGTCATCTTGGTTTTCCTCTGCAGGTCTCGAGCCTCAAAGAATCTCCAGAGTATAGCAGCTACACTGCGGATGCGCAGGTGATGGATGGAAAACGATGTGATTTTGGGGGGTATAGATGGGTATAGGTGGTTGTTTATAGGTGTTGTTTCTGTTGATAGAATTTTGACCCCTGGAAATAATCAAATTGGATGAGCATGCTAGCAGCATGCTGTTCTATAATTTAAGTGTTTCAGTTGTACTTTTTGTTTGCGATGTTTTGAGATCAACTGCCCAGGGGGGGATAGTGGTGCAGCTAGCCTTGCTAAAGCTTAGATTTAGATCTCCCAAAGTTCAAGTAAGAGGCAGTAACACCCCTGAAGACTATTGAAAACTGACAATAAACTAACATGTCTCCTGAAAAATTATGTTTGGAAGACTTGTTTCCCTTTTGAAATGGTCCCTTTTGAAGGTGACATGTTCATTTTCGGGTGGTAATTTGTTTTTGTTGGAGGATTCCCTCCCCGCCTAATGGCACTCACTTGAAAGTTTTTGTTTCACGTTTTTCTACACCATGAAAAATAGATCTCAAAAATATCATATATATGAATCATTCAAATATGGTATTCATTTGCTGTTTAGAATCTTATAAATTATAGTTGACTTTTATATATTAATGTGACGTGTTTGCATGTGTATTTGTACATGTATAGTTTCATCACGATTCCTTGTCCAGACCAACAAACTTCTGAGTGGCCACTGATCCATGCACTCACATCAAGGGTTTTGCAACTTGGATCCCTGTGTTCATCACGAGTTGATTTTGTAAGAGGGGTGCCGAAAACACACATTTGCTTTTTATTTACAGTGATACAAACATACACACACAGATATATATATATATATATCAATATGCCATATATATTTATATGGGTTATATGTATGTGTATTCTTTTTTATTTCGATATATAGATATCATATTATTGAAGTGTTTATATCAACCTTCGCATCATATTCATCATTCTTACCGGCTAAGATCTCCATTTTCAACCTTCCAGGCAATCAAGAGCAAGGCCATCACTGGAGAGACAGTGGAGTGGGGGGACCTTACAACCGCTGGTGCTTGCAAGGGAGCGATTCGGAAGTTGTTGTATTGAAAATCCCTTCATACTGTTGATGGTTCAGACCTCCTGCTAACCACTTGAGGTTGGTAGTTGAAATCCCATTATTTGCAGGGTTTTAGCACCATCCAAACGGTGGTTGGTTGAGATTTCTGAACCATCAAACAGTATTAAGGAGGTTTGCAGCAACCCCCGGGTTTCCATCTTAGCTTTTTGACCACGAATTCTGACTTGGGATACGTCTGAAATTACCCAGTAAGTCCAATGACCAAACCTTTCCTGTCAATAGTAGGGAATCATGTAAATATCAATCATCTCAAAAACTCTTCCTTTGTTTGGTCCTCTTATTAGGGCGTGTAAAAAAAGAATATATATATATATAGATACATTTATATATATATATTTATACTTATAATTCTGTATATATATATATAACATATACATCCTTGATTTGATATACCAAATTGATAGGTAGTTTATCCCATTAATTGGTCCTAAACTTCCCTCAACAGAGATCCTGAGGTTTTTCACCAGCCACGAGGCAATGCAGCTGGATTTGGAGGCTGCGAATTTCCAACGGGGCTGGAGTTTTTCCCACCCTGACTCAAGGGACAGAAAAAAAATCGGTGATCGTTCAATCAAGGTCCCATGTCACCCAACAAACAAAGTTTTTTTGCGGACAGTGTAGATTTGTTGTTTTACCTTGGAAGTCGAATCATTTCTAGGTGAGTCTTTTGGGACATTCATTGCCTTTAGTAGCGGCCTTTTATTAACTTTCGTGAGCCAGTGTTTTGGAAGGAACCAAGTGATACTGTATTTGGGTAAGTTTTGAATGTTTTGGGAATCCTAATCTATGAGCAGACGACCAATTAAGGGGAAGGGGTGCCGTATTTAGATACGGTCTTTGATTGATGGAAATGATGGAAATGCACATTTGTTTAGAAGCTCATATGTACTGATCCTGGTTACTCCTTGAGACTGGTGTAATAGTGTGTGCGAATCGCGTATTGGCAACTGACACCACAGTGATCCGTTGTTTGCGTAGAATCTGCCTGGATGAACATGGAGAGGATGAACTGGAGGGTGATCCCCAAGTTAGTAGCATCTAACCCCCAGAGTTCAAATCACAAAGTCACATTCTCATCGAAATTGTTCAATTCAATTGGCAATTGAGACGCATGAAAATTAACCCTTAAGATTCTTTGAACCATTTTTTGGTGCTTTTGGCCATATAGGATTCCTCCTTTTGTTGAAATTAACGGTGCCAAAATCACCTTTCTCGGAATTGGACTTTGAGAGCAAAGATAAAAAGAACTTTAGATACAGTATTACATCGTATACTACGCCCCTGACACTTGGTATGGATACCCAAAAATACTGTAGCCATATGTCAAAGGAGGTACATGTTCTACACCATCGTTTTTTGGTACCCATGTTAGATTTCCAGGGTGTAATTCCTAAAATCTATACACCGTCTCCCCTACCAAAACATGTAGGCACAGGCTACATGGGGGCCACATTGAGAGAGGTCAGGTTTATCCTGCTGCACATAGAATCCATGTTGCATGGTTTTGCCATATGTTGTTTTCTTTCCGAAAGTTACATCTATAGATACTCAGTGTATCTTCAATCAAACCAACATTTCGTATTTAGTTTCGGCTTAGTAAAATACAGGTATACCGAAAAACCACATAGGAAGCTTCATGGCCACCATTGGCCCATCCCACCTGTGAAGGAGTCGCTTACACGCGCGGTGGGCTCGGAGTATTACAATCTTAGTGCCCATTTGGCACCTCGACTCGACCAAAGGTCTTCAGTTGTGGGAAGGGGTGGCCTCAACAAGGGTTGAATGTCATTGGGTCGAATGTTTTCTGATTTTTGATTGGGGTTTGTATGGGATAACTCTTTTTGTCAAAAAAGATGGGCACCAAAAGAAAACACAAAAAAAAGGACCAAGGCGTTTCAGTTTTATATTTGGATATATATATATATATATTTGAAATTTGGTATTGGTAAGGTGATCCAATTGCGGGTTTTTTATGAGTTTTAAGGCATTGCAGATAATATAAGCATAAGAGAAGTGGGAATATTTTGGATTGGATATTTGATGTTTTGCTCAGAGTGTTTTTCATTTGAAGGGGTTTTAAAGGGAGCGTACCAAGTCATTGTGAGGATGATTTGACTGTGTAGCATCCATGCATTTCATCTAGACGAATCGTATATACTAACTATACTGATTCCAATTTTCCCAAAGGGTGAATGTCGATTCTCCCGAAATACATAGATCTACGATAACCCTTCCTGGAATGAAAAACACCAAACAACCTGGTCCCAACCTATTGATGGACAAAGACTTACTTGTAGATGTCTTGTTTTTTCAAATCCAAAGATACCAACAACCCTGAAAGTTACCCTCCAGTAAACTAACATGGCAATAGAAAATCCCCATGTTCAATAGGAAATACATCTTCAATCAAAGGGTCCATTTTCCAGCCAGCTATGTGAGTTGATCCCGGCGGGTACAACCTTCCCACCAGCAACTCAGGTGTGGATTGGAGATCGCACGCGACAATTGGACTGCGTTGGGGGCCCAACCCGGGGAAACCGAAACCGAAGCCCCATGGGGCTTGTCGTCATTGGGGGTGGTGGGGCAGGACTTGGGACTTGGAAGGTTTATTTAAGAAATGCCTCAGGAGATGTGAGTTAGTTTAGGGAAAAAAGATGATGTTTTAAGCATGGATTCAAACAATTCTTGTTTTTTTTGGGGGGGATGATTTTGATTGAGATTTATTTTCAAAATGGTGTTGCATACTTTAGTTGTGGACTAGGTTGCTTAAACGTTGGTGATATAGAACATCCATAAATATGTTTTGCAGTATAATATATGTTTCATGTTTTCTTGAGTTGCTTCACCTGTAGCATCAACATGAGACTGGCCTATGTCGCGCAATCAAAACTGCAAACAAAAAACAATACAGCGCCCTTTTGAAGCTGACAATTTGCACCTGAACCGGAAGTTGGACGATGAGGGTTTGCGATGAATGTCTTTAGAGAGGTTGCTATACATCACATCAAAAGGGGCTTACAATGATCGTTTCATTTACATGTGTTGTGGAGAATTGCAAACCCTTGTGAGTTGCCTGTTTGGCAAGGCGAATTTCACACCACAGGAACGATCCTTTCCAACGACGACCGAAAGGAAACCACCACACAGCGAGGGCAATTCGGGTTGTTTCAAATTCCTATTTTTCAAAGGCAATTCTTTTAAGCAAGGAATACTGTAATTCCATGTTCTGCGGGGTAAGCTAGCGTTGTCCTAGATATTCTCTCTGAAAGCTTTCCATGACGCACTTGCAGTTGTTGCAATTATAAGATTGATTAATATTATTTAGACAGCTAGGGCCCAGCTAGGGTATGGTTCCCAAGACCCCCAGTTGCATGATACATGTTTCCCATGATTGAATCTGTAAAAGTGTAAGCATTTCAAGTGCATTTAAGATCATTTAAGAGGGTTTGTTTTCCCTGTCGATTGATCATCAACCTGAGGCGCATATTGAATACTTCCGTGGCATTGCAAACCCCATTGGTGTCAAAGTGGGTGCGGGAACCAACGACCGCGGGGGCTGCACTAATTGAGGCTGCAGAATGTTTTGGTGTGTCACTTCAACCTAGCCTGAGGAGCTTGTGTCAGAGATATTGGTTTGGAAGGAACAATGTATACCTGGACCTTCCAATTCACCATCCCTTAGGCCCTTAGGGTTTAATTGGCACCCCTTGGAAGGTGCTGGTAGGCGACTGTGGTACTTCATTTAAGAATCAAGAAAGGGGGCCTATTATTGAGGACCCTTTTTTCAATGTGATGCAATTATATTAGCTTTGGAACCCAAAAAACCACATTTCCTTTATGTGATCACGCAGTACTTAGCTGGATTTGTGTTTTTATTGTATGTAGATAGGTTAGCATCCCCAAGAAACATATTGCCTTGGAAACCAGCCCTTAGAGACTCGGTGTTTCACCCTTCCCGGCTGGGAGAGTATGAGATTTTGATGCCAAAAAAGCAGACCCAGTTGGTATCATTAGAGGTGGTGCTAGGCAATATTGGGGATATGTATATTCTATATAAAGGTAATAACTGCAGGGAACCTGCACCGGGGGTACCATGACTTTAGCTGCATAATTTGTGACATAGAGGGAGTTGTCACTCCATATGATGTAGGAATGGGCCACCCTTTCAATCTTCACTAGTGACCGCTATGCAAAGGATCTAAACTATACACCAAAAACAAACTGTTGGAACCTAAAGAAACCATGGACTTGGAAAAAAAAAACGAAGAAATTGCTTTGGAGGGGCCAAATCATTATCAAAATTCTACGATTCCCTTTTCGGGTGCGCGTTTCCGTATTACACCGCTTAAGTTGAAGCAACTTCAGTCGGACATCGACATCGGCTCCGGCTCCATCATGTTTCAGGGTCTTGATGGGGGGGGACGTCGGACCTTCCTATATTGGTTGAGGTCTCATCGTTCCTCACCCTGCAAAACCATACAGTGAAGGAGTTTAACCAACTTTTTTGTTTGCAGAAGCAGTTGGAAGGTTTCTTAGCATTTCTTATCCACCTTGTAGCCACTTGATTTTTGGGCTAGCATTAGAGGTGATTGCACCCTTGACCAGAACCAAAAAAGATCCATTGACCTTGCGATTTGTTTGCGGTTGGAAGTGGAGGATGTGTCATGTGTGTCATGTGATTTCACAAGGTCCTTCCATGAAGAACGAGGAGTTGAAGGATTTGGTAACAGCTGGAAAGCACAGTCGAGGAATCTGGAAGGAACAAATCAGCAGATAGCTCTGGATATTTCAGGTGTTTGTTTTGCATTTCTTTGGGAATAGTATTATGAGTTGAGTTATTTCCAAATTCAAGTTACCTGTGACATGTGTTGGTAAATACTTCATATATATGCATATATATATATATACACGCATATTATCGCATATTCGTAGTTCAATATGTGCAAAATGCGACCGGGGTCGAGGTATCTGTTTATGTTTTGCAGCTGGACGTACAAATCATAGATGTACTTCAGCATTTTTTCTTAGATTCAAAAGACATTTCCCAAGAGATACCCTCCCTGAAACTCACCAAAAGCTCCCTGCAAAGTAGGTCATTCCATTTTTTCTGACCGGTCTTCCAACCATTCATTTTCAGCTTCATGGACGGTAGATTCTGATTTGTTTGTTGAAGGTGATTCGGGATTCCCATATATAGGGTAAATGTATAGGTACACCTAAGAGTACCACAACCAAGTACCGCAAATGTATAGGTATATTACATATATGCGGTACATGGATTCTATTGATATGTACCTTAAGGTTTAGTCTATACGTTTTATGGCAAATCGGGATGGACTAGGGTTTTCTTTGACCTCAATAATCTCTTCTTTAGAGGGTTGGGACTTGATTTCAAGAGGTTCCCTGTACATCCCAAGGTCAACAAAAATTAAAACACATAAACATTGGGAATCATATACTGATGTATTTGATTTAGTATGCAACATAACAAAAAAACCAAGAGCTGTTGATGCTGTCAACATAAGCTGTCATTCCTGTTTCCGGTTTCCATTCTTTCAAGTTAACCCACCTGCAAAAAATTCAACCGCCGAAACGACTGCCTCTGGTATCTCCACCCACCACAGAACCAGGTCTTGAATCCCAGAAAAGAGGAGGGCAGGCGGGGGTGGAATGTCCTTTGGATGTTCAGTCCGAAATTGAATGAGATTGATGTACCCTCCTTGAAACTAAGATATCCCTTGAAAATTGATGGTTGGAAGTTGGAAGATGATTCATCTCCTTTCGGGATGGCCTATTCTCAGGGGCGAAATTGTTAGCTTCAAGGGGGTATCCTAGGTAGCTCACCGCTACGCCAATTCTCCAGGCTAATGCTCATCACCCGTTATGGTGCTGGTAAAGCAGAGGTGTCGTTAGTGTGACTGTGGGGCTTCAGGGGTGCCTTTGGGAATGTTGGTTCTTAGTGAAAGGTTATGTTCAAGACAATGCACCCTGGAAGTTTAACATGGAACCTGCAAATGATGGTTTGGAAGATGATGTTCCTTTTCAATTGGGTGATTTTTAGGTTCCATGTTAATCTTCCGGGGTGTAGAAGTAATTAATTATAGAGAAATCACTTGAGCGATTTTCAATATTTGGGATGAGAAGATGAATTTTCACCTCAAAGGACCTCAAAAACCCACCATTTGGACCGTTGCGTGTTGTTTCTTTTAGTGTTGTTGGATGAGAATTAGCAAGCTGCAAGACAGGGGAGTGGTGACAACTATGGGTGGCACGCATCTCCACTGGGTGAAAAAAATTGTAGAACAGAGGTGGTTTTGGGAAATTTGTCCCAAAATGATGGGTTTTGTAATAGGAGGTTTCCGCGCAGAAGGATATAAGTTTATTACCTTCCAAGGATTTTGGAATATAACAAATGTGCTTTTTTGTAAGGTCATTAGTAAGTTGATTTCACAAACACAGAAACAACTTCAGGATAAATATGTTGAATTATGATTATGGACTATTATATTGACATAAGCCATAGGATCCACGTTTGGTATATTTCCCTACATTTTAGATGTTTTCTACGGTATCTATAAATGTAGGTATATAAATATATGCAGTTCACATGGATTCATCCTGGGATTTTTTTTCAGCCTTGCCATTTTTTTCCCTCCGGTTGAGGCCATGCTGCCAGGTCACATCGAAGCGGTGGCTGGACGAAGATTTTTTTCTCGGCGGAAAAAAAAAACAAATCACCCTGTAAGATTTTAACGGCTGGAACCTACAAATCACCCTTTTGGAAAGGGAAATGATCTGAACCAAACCTCCATCATTTACAGGTTCCATGTTAATCTTCAGGGGTGTACAGTTGAAGGGTAAACTGGAAACAAAAAATGGGAATGAATATGAACCATGGTTGGGAATCGAGGCACTTATTTTATTCAATCTTCACTACCTGGATGTTGTTTGTTTGTAGGGGATCCTTATATATAAATCCTTTACGAATCCGTTATGGGGAGGGGTTATAGCATTCCAACTGGCATCTCTGCAAATTAGAGATTTAATCGGATTTGCTCCTTGTTGCTTGGATTTGGAAAACTGTGGGGGGAAAGGGGATACATACCTGAAATCTACACTCCAGTAAACTAACATAGCAATAGGAAATGGACCCTTGGAAGATGTATTTCCTACATCAAATGGGGATTTTCCATTGCCATGTTAGTTTACCGGAGGGTACATACCTGAAATCTAAACTAAGTTTTGACAAATGGATACCAACACTTTGGCCAAATGCTTGAATGGAGTTCCTGAGTTCCTTTGTCCAAGGCCCATGATTTTCTGTTGATTGAAATCATATGCCCAGGGTATGTATTTAAGAACCTTTCAAGTTGATTCCTTGGAAACTTCTTGCAGAAAGCCATTAATTTGTGGAATTCAAGTTGCATACCAGGTTACCATGTGGATGTATAGTGTAAGTATGTACGTGCAAGTGGTTGCTTTCGAATATACTGTATATGTATATATATATATATGTCCGTGACTTTACTTCTACAATCATGTTTTTTTTCCATTATTGCTGCGTATGTAGGTATTTCTGTTCATATACAATAATAGTATTGCAATTGAACTCCTGACCTATTTTCCAGTCAATACCTTGTTTCCGAGAAATTGTTTGCCTGCTGTTTCTAGCGCCTAAACCGGTTTCAATCTACAGGAGGGCATCAAATCGACATACTTTGTGTTCACCTTTTTCATTTTCCACCCCCAAAAAAACACATATGTCCAAAAAACACAGCGCATCACATGCCGATATCTTCAAAATTTTCACCATGCATCAATAAAAAAGACCACCCGGCCAAGCAAGCCTCACATGCCTCAAAAAATGGGTGGTCAAAAAATTGCCGAGTTGACACGATGGAAACGAATCAAAGGTGAAAGCCAGTGGTATTCCAGTAACTTGGTCCGGACACCCAAACAGATTATAGGTGGGTGGCGTGAGCTGTTGCCTTCCACCTCATAGGAGCTCTGGATTTTGTTTTGTTTAATGGGTAAACAAATATGAGCATTAGCATTAGCCATTGAATTCAGGCGTGGGTTGATGAGTGAGCTGATAGTGTCGAGAGTTAATAAGATTGTATGTTCACACATACAAACATAGATATGATTAGATATAAATATATATATACATATTTCGCCAGTCATTTCAGTTTGGTGTGGCAGCTGCTTTTTTGCAGGCGATAACTATTATTTTTCGGAAAAACGGAAACTCCCAAAATGGAGAGTCACAGCAGGAAGGTGGCAAAACACCCAGGTATTGGGCCCATAACACCCCAACCTCAGGAGGTGTTTGCACTAGGAGAAGAACATGATCCTGGGGTTCCTTGGTGCTTGTCATCAACATAAAATCAACATCACCATCATCGTCATCGTCATCATCACCACCACAATCATCTTCATTACTTGTTCATCATCATCATTATGTAAATGTAAAGTTCTGCGGTATCACCAAAGTACCTCGGGCCTCCCCCATCCAGTCTAAAAATAATTGTGCCAAGGCAGTGTGATGCAGTTCACGGAAATGGTGTAGTGGCGAGCAACAAACTGAAGACCCGTGCCATGGATGAATTTTGAATCCTGATAGTGGAATTCAGGACAGATACCCTTTCTCCCATAATCATGGAAGTGGTACATTACCCTAAATGAAAGCAAACTAATGTTGGAGGGATCCATTTTCCACGTCCATGATTATGGGAGGAAGGGTAATAATGGACGACAATGTGGAATTGATGTGATTTTAAGGCTGCCCGTAGTTATTATGTTTGGCTTTGTTCTAGTGATCCCAAAGAAAAGAATAAAGCATGTATGACTAGTAACCAGTACAGTCCAATAGATGGAAGTGCTGAACATTTTGTTGTGTTCAATCTTTTTGGTATTATAAGTTTACGCCCGGTGCCCGGTGCCTTCTCTATTTCTTTGGAATATTCTTGGACTTGTGCAGCTGGAGTTTTTTTTTTGTCCACACGAAAAACCAGCTGCCATCAATTTCGGAAAGGTTTCGATCTCCAACCAAGAAGTATTTGAAAGCTACATACTACAAACGCTCAGTTTTTTTTTGTCAAGTTTCAATGTTTAACCAACTATGATTGATGATTGTATCACAAGCAGTGGATAATCTTACACATTTGGGTGTTGTTTCATCTGATTTATGTTCCAAATGTGAAACACACACAACTCATCACCACTCCAAACTGCCATGGTCACAGCTATGAAGGGTTTGTCCCCGAAGCTCCGGCGCACCGCCACGAGGCCTTTTTGACGCCATCATGACGGAGATTGCCGAGGTGGTTCCCTCGCTGGTGCTTCTGAGAAATTTCCGAGGAAAGAAATCCACCAAAGTTCGGATGTGTGTTTTTTTTCTCCGAACTCTATTTGCAAAGGGGGTGCTTTTACAGTAAATGGTGGGATATGCAAAGAAAGAAGGTGCAACTGGTGTAGGATCTAGGTTCACAAAGTATATTTTAGGATATTTTATGTGTTGGGGAGTGTTTGTGGTTCTCATGCTTGGTATGTGAGAGTGTTTATATAAGGAAGGCAAAAATCGTAACGTCAACAGGATTTTGGAGGTCCTTTTGAGCGCACCAAAAGGGGCAACTGAATAACTGCAATTTGAAGATAAAGGGACGCTGACTGAACAAGAATGGTATGTAGATTACTGTGGTATATTCATGTTATACACTCTGATATTAAATATCTAACATAGCGATGGAAAATGGATCCTTTAAAGATGTAATTCCTAAAATGTGTATATTCCATTGCTATGTCAGTTTTCCGGAGGGTATCATAGCTATGTATAGCTATATGTAAATATATGTTGGTATTGCCATTGAACTTTATACTGGTATCATCATTTGGAAATTGTGTTTCCACCACCCTTTCTCCTTATCCTACTAACTTCTTTTTTTGTTTAACAAACAGGATCAACAGGATCAACAACTCAGTGTTTCCGACGTTTTAGGCCTCCCAGAAAACCACGAAGGAACGACAAAAACCGCGACAAACCAAACCGGTCGAATGCGAGCCATTTAATTCTCAAGTCACCGGCCCCTTCCGTTCAACCCTGATCTTTGTCATCGGGAAGAAGATGTCAGCAACCTGCCTTGGAACTGTGAAAACTTTGGTGGATTTTTATCCCCCTCTACATTTCAACTGCAAAATGAGGGGACTTGTTTTCTCTAAAAAATGAAATTGTTTTTTTTTTGAAAAGGGTGAATTTCAAATACATTCCACTGAAAAACTAGCATGACTAGCTGGAAAATTACCAAGTTTTAATAGGAGATACATCTTCAAAATGGTTGTTTTTCTATTGTCATGTTAGTTTTTTCCGGGGGTGTAACACCTTCTTGTTCAACCCAATTAAAGGGTGAACCGATGATCTGGAACAAAGTAGGCTTTGAATACTGGACCCCCCGACCCCCCAAATGGCAAAGATTGAATTTATTCCAGTGCACATCAAGCGGAAACAGGGAGCCTTGTTTTGCGCTGGATCAAGATACCGTGACACCTGAAAATGGCAACATGTCCCAACCGAGGAGTATTTTTGGTAGATGTAGATTACATTGACAGTATACAGAATTGTGTATGAAGATACATTGACATGTGCAAAAAAAACGGCATGCTGAGCAGAACGTCTTGAATAAATTCCAAGCCCAGACACTCAATGTATGGTGTATCAATGCAAAATTACAGATACAATCATCCAAATTCCACCCAAAATCGGTAAATTTAAATATACCATACATTTTACTGTACGTTTTTTTGCAAAATATCATCTTCCACAGTTTTTTTGTTTTATTTGTTGGTTGGGGTGTGGAGGTTCTTAACTTGTATCTCCAAGGCCAAGGTTGATCCAACATCATTGGCCATTGGCGTCGCTTGGTAGCCAGCTGTCCCTTCCGAGTCGAGTTGAAACGAATTATCATTGAATATCCAAATGGGGGGTTACTTAGATATACCTATAGACATCCTATACTGCATGTTTCTTCACATAAAATTTGGGTTCCTTTTTTTGTGCTGTTTCTTTATGGGAGGCAACATGTAACCTTTTTTGTTTGCACTTGTGGTTTGGGAAATGCATGTTTGGTCCTTATCAGGAGAATTGGGAGAGGTAACATGGAGGTTCTCCCAGGATTGCGCTATATGGATTGATTTTCCAGTGCTTGACTTTGCTTATGTTGTGTTTTTTTAAGTTAGGCATATTTCGACGATACCTAGGCAAGTCGGTACATGCAAGTACCACGTCATGGGCATTTAGATCTATACAGGTAACTTCACACCAGGGTGTCCCAGAGACTATAGCTATATCATTCCTTGAGAGTATAGGGTCCAAAAAGGCATAATCTGATTTAGGGCATCAATCTGTTTCCCCTGCATCCTTGTATTGTATTTCATTTCCTGTCAGAGTGAATTTGTATTTTGCATGGGTCCCTTCACGACACCAAATTCATCCGGCTGCCATGTGGCCTTGGTTCTGGCATGAAAATTCATCATTGGAGGTGGGGCTCGGAGCTGTGGTGGGCTTTTTGGTCAGCAAGGCACGGCACTGAAAAGTCCCGGGAACTGTGACATTTTTCTGACAAATCAGATGAGTTGGTGACTACACCATGATCAAAATAGATGGCACTGGGTGTGTTGGCCTACCCCCAAGAAGACCTTTATTAAGGCATAATGTGACTTTGGCGGCGGTATCATGGACTGCAGGTTCCGGTTCCCGCGGGACTTCTGGAACCTGCCATGTGGCCACATATGCCCAAAAACATCATTGTGCTTGTGATGTGCGCTTGTGAAATCCATACAACGACTGGAAGATGTTTTTGTTTTTTGCCCTTGGCAGTTTGCTACTGATAGTCCTTACACGGCATTTAAGAATTCCAGGTTCCTCCTTTTGTAATGGGAAAATTGGGTGATATACTAAAACCTAGTACAGTTCAGATGGACTGCAACAAAGTATACTAGGAAACTGATGGAAAATGTAGAATTGGTAAGAAGAAATTAGCCGCGGTGGTGATGGTAGTGCCCTTCCAGGCCCTCAGCAAGGCGGTTCTAGTGAATCCAGGTATTGCAGCTCGGCGTCATCTCTGGATATCTCAAGATATCCCTGGTGTGGTCTGAAAAAATGCCTAGGAAAAGTGGTAAGTTCAGATGGATTTTTGGAGATTGGCATTTGTTTATTTTGAGTCGTAGTTATATAAGTTATAAAAGGTGTTCAAATGTTGGATGTCATCATCGGAAGTGAAGGGTCAATGGTTCATAAGTCGCGAGTAGCAAAAGATAGCTCGCTAGTAGACTTACCCTCCCTGAAACTAACATGGCCACTGAAAATAGGCCATCCCAAAAAGAATCTAATATTCCAACGATGCATTTTCAGGTGCCATGTTAGTTTCAGGGAGGGCATGCTCAATTGAATAAGAATGAAACTTGGTCACTAACCTAACCATCGGCAAAATTCATTGGACGCCGCAGTATCACAATGGTGCCACGCACGCCAGAACGTTAGATGTTTGATTTTTACCAGATGGGATGCATTAACAAAAATGCAGTCTGGAGTTATAGACATGGATAGATTTGATTTATTGATATTGTATGATGTATGATATGAATTGTTCTTTTATATTTGTGATCGCAATAACCACTGAGTTCTTGTCACTCTTGAGTTGAATCTGTGTTTGGTACTTTGTACTATTGATTCATCTTAGGTACGAGGAACTTTTTTTCAATGATGTTGTTTTAGACTTGATTTGAAATACTAAATCATGACTGTTCAAATTTGTTGATGCTTGGTTTAAAACAGCTTGAGGAGTCTATATATATTTACAATTTTTAGTTTCTATGTTTTCTTTGAATATATCAGTACGTATGTGAAGGATATGGTACTTGCTCGCTGGTACTATAGCGTTGCAAGTTAATTCTATAGCAACAGTGCTTTCGATTACAGTAATACAATGGCACGGATTCTAGCATTTATAAATTATCTCAAATATTGAAATCTATAGCCATTAGATTTCTTTAATGGTAAGAACACTTCAGTGTTCTTGTTTGACCCCTGTGGCTCTTTTTTGATTCAAACAAAGTAAATCCCAGATGCATGTGGAAGATGCCGCCGTATGTTCCTATAGACCCCTTGGTAAATCAGGGTTGCGGATTTTATCCTTTCCACAACTTCCACCGATGATATCGTTCCAGATGTATTGATGGACATTGGTTAGTATGCACGGTTGGGTTTTTTTTAAGGGAAAGAAAACCTGCAAATAACTCGATCTCTATGTGTATAAAAGGTATACTTTCCCAGAAGCTAAAAAAAATCTCCGCTGAACATTGATTTTTGGAACAAATGTTACAAGAAGAATGCCCCTTCCTTTAGGATGCATGTTTGCTGTTGGGAGGGTAAAAACAATTTTTCTCACTGCCCAATTTAGTTTCGATCTGAGAATGGTAATCAAAGCTAAATGATTACTGTGTTGGTGATTGGACACCCCAAGGCTTGTTTGACAATACTGTTGATGGAAGAAATCCTGCACCAGTTCATACTTGTATGATAAATATCAATAAATATCCCATGATTGACAGGGTTTTAAGCATGCTAGGTGGTGCAGGCTTTCTTCCATCAACAGTCTGACTGGGTGTGTACACACCCCTGAAAATTTGCATGGAACCTAAAAAAACACCCAATTGCAAAAGAAAATCATCTTCGTTAAACCTCCATTTTAGGGTTCCAGCCGTTCATTTTCCAGGGCACTATCATGAGATGACCAAATGGAATTTCGGAATTTCCATCCAGGTATCATGTTGAAGTTGCGTCACAAGGATTTGGCCCAAGGAAGTTTCAGTTGACTTGTTTGTTTATTTATGTTTGTTTTGGCACTTGAGCAGTAAAGCTAGGGCTGCAATTTTCAGATTCCTCAAAAATTTTCATGCCTCAGCTAGGGCTACGGCCAGGGATGACTCATGACGTATTTTCCTACTAAATTTCGGAGCTAAATTTGAAGAACCCCAGAATCCTCAAAATCACAGGGTAGACAAGGATTTGGTTCCAGTGAGAAATCCTTTTTCAATGTCCGATCTCACCTTCCCATCACTCACTTGAACTCGACTGGCTAAGGACAAAGCTTCAGAGAAGGTGGCAACGGTGCCTCGGTTTCGTGGAATTCGTTTCGCACATCCCGGAGGTCAATGGAAGGTGCTTGCTGTATTTTCTTGCCATTGCAATTGAACGTCTTTATAAAAAAACTTGTCGGGTGTTGAATCGTTTCATTTGCTTTTTGTTTTTAAGTTGTGGAACGTATCCAAATTTGAACCAAGATTTGTTGAAAACTGGCTTGAAAACGGCAACTATTGTATAGTTGTCATGTTTTGTTGGGACTTCAGCCATTCACACAGGGGTGAGAACCATCATAGTAGAGTAAGAGACTCTGTGATGATGTATTTTCCTCAACAAGTGCTGGGATTTGCTACATGGAAATGATTGAAATTAGACCTTTAGACATCAAGGTAAACAAACCCAATAGACTTGGGCGTAGACTTGTCCCCATGATGCCAGTCAAAAGATCTGACTTGACCTATGTAACGAACAAACCAGGAGAACTTTGACATTCCAAGGGCCAATGGATCCAATGAACCAATAGCCACATGTCCAAGCTTTTGCTCCCTATGAGTTTTTTCCCATATCAGAAAAAGTGAGATGGGGGTACTATGAGGAATATGTACCCACAAAAGAAATCTAGCCAACAATGAGACTCTGTACTAAAGGTTGTTGTTGTTGTTCTTGTTCTTGTTCTTGTCGTCTTCATTCCATTCTACATCCTCAAATGGCTGCATACGTGTAGCATTCCGACCTATGTATACACCTCACCCGGTTAGCGCCAAGTTCAAGATTTTGTTCTCGTTTTTCGATGTCGACCCCACATGATTCATATATTTATATCTATATATATATATATATAAATTAAGGGAATCCCAATCGCCTTTTGTACCAAGAAATCCTCAACCTTACCCCCCCAAAAAAAAAAAACGTGGGTTCAATGAAGGGCACCGAACACACACTGAGTGAGTCCATTGGGATCCGGGTATTGGTTGGAAACTGACTCACAGATCTGATGTATTTTTCTAAGGTGCAAAGCTTGAAGGATGTCGAGGACACCTGCAAGAACAACAATGGTGACTGGAAACAAATGAGGTAAAAAATCAGTCCAACGGTCTGCGTTGGAAATTATGAGATTTGTGGGTGGACGACTTTATGACTTTCGAACGGGGATATTCTTTTGGTGGGGGGTTTTATTGCCTGTTGTCCAGTTCCAATGATCTTTGTTAACGTCAACGGGGAGACGTTCCACCACATGTGTTGGAAGGGTCTAGAATTAGTATACATCACACTACCAGTATACCTGCCCAGTCTTGATTCAACCCGTTCTGCCAATGCAAACGGAAACATGATATGATGAAATCGAGTCTGCAGCATTGCTGAACTTTTTGTCAAAGGCAGTCACACAAGATATACAAGCGTTGAACACGCACCAAAAAAGACGATGGGCGTTCTTATCTCCTCACCTACTGCAAGAAAAGCGTGTACGAAAAAAAAACATGCACACTTGCAACAGCAAGTCTGCATATACTCTGATCAAGTACTGGTATGATAAAGTCGACCACAGTAACAGGAAATATATGGAAATATTGTGAAGCTCTTTGGTTTTATACATGCAGCCAAATGGTTTAGAAACGACATTCAAATCCTCATGATGTTTAACAAGATGCATCAAAATCCCAAGATATCCCAAGCAGACAACTGGTGGGTTTCACGAGGTAAGGCCGTGTTTTGTCGCGCCTGGGCCAAACGTTACAATGGGCTTCGGCCGGTGGTGATGAACTGCAGGGGAATTCTTTTGAAACTCTCCATTTGTTCCGTTGGTAGGTGCAGTAAAGTTGAACAGCTGGTGAAAAGGTTTAGTGCCATGGGCCATGAGTTTCAAGTCGTTTTATCTAGTGCAAATGTGGCACAATGGGATCAGTTGTGTTTTTTTGGGGGGGCATTTCAGAACTTGGATGTCAAGTTAAGCCAAAATGTCTGGTGACTGACAGTGGAGAGTTTTGATTATTTGACGGCATCATTCAATTATCATAGACTTTGGGTGTTGAGGGAATGCATACCGTCTATCCGTTGATCAACTTGCAAGTCAATTCAGGATTCAACAACTCCTCGTTTTTTGTTTTTTATATATAAATGTTGCTCCAGGAATATCTGCCTAGAAATTTTAGTTGCTTTTTTTTCATGGAATTTTCATGGCGCTTTTTAGTTTGGCACGTGCGCCATTATCCATTGACTACGAAATGCTTTTAACCAGTTCGGCTACTTCATATGGATTTGGGGTCTTCCTGGCTATCATGAGAGCCAACTTAAAACATGTAGCACAACAAGTCACTCATGGAAACTCTCGGGAAAATCCTGAAAAAAACCAACCAAAACCATACTTGACAGAACATACCTTCCAACCCAACTTTTTTTTTGCAGGAAAATTCCACCTAAGTAAAAAAAAACACTCCCCCCAAATCCAAGAAACACGTGTTTTGGGTGGAAATCCAAATTCATAAATTCCAAGGTTGCTGGCGCAGCAGCAAATTTCCGTATCTCGGTTGGTTTTTCGGGATGGATATGGCCAGAGATGTGGAGTTTTTTTTTCTACGTGTTTTGAACGGCTTTTTTTCTTGGGGGAGAGGAGCGTCCTGTATATATATATATATAAATGTATACATATTAACATAATTATATTCATATATACAGTATATATAGGGAACATCTGTTGGGCTAATGTCAAGAGTGGGGTTGGTGTTTTTTTGGTGGAGGATGTTTTTGCGGGTATATATAGATCTTATAAGAAGTGCTATTTTGGGATGCTTCCCCTTCCGGGATCCCCACATCAACCTTAACTTGCCACTGGCATCTCAAGGGACATTTGAATAGCTGCCCGAGAGATGAGTTTTACAGGTTCAATGGCCAAAATGGTTACCATGTTTTTTTCCTTTGATTTCTGGTTTAAAAATGACCCGCGGGTCGATTGTAAAGGAAAAACTCTGATCATTTTGGGTCATTTTTTTGATTAATATAATGAAGTTCCAATCAGAATATGGAAAAGGGGTGGAACATGGTTTTCAATCTACCAGTACTCAGTCAGGTATTTTGACTGAATTTATGGAGCTTTTGGAGCACTAGCCCCGAGAGTTTCTTTACATGAACTCCTG
Source organism: Breviolum minutum Mf 1.05b.01 (assembly GCA_000507305.1). Classification (NCBI taxonomy): domain Eukaryota; class Dinophyceae; order Suessiales; family Symbiodiniaceae; genus Breviolum; species Breviolum minutum. The sequence goes on along the minus strand of DF240683.1, from coordinate 12,768 downwards.
TAGAGATAGGGGTTGTCTTTCTATGTTAGATGTTCTTTTTCTCACAGATCTCTGACGCTGATAGGTGCCCATGTTCATGTATTGTATTCAAGATACTTTATATCTATTTACATCTATAAATATATTTTTCTTATATATATATATATATACACCACATTGCTGCTGGGAGCTTATACGTTTCAACCTCCCCATCCCGGTACTTGTAGGAATCTACCTTCAAAAAGGTTTTTATTCTCAATTTCAACGAGAGAAGGTACTGCGACGGATCCCATGCGAAATACAACAAGGACTTCGTTGGGGCCTACGCAGAACAAGCGGTGAGGTGGTGGGATCTTGGCATGTGGCGTTTTGAAGAAATGCTGTTGGCCGTCTTTCTTATTTGCCTCCTAACATCACCATCACCTACTGAATCACTGTAATATATGCTGACTACATCGAGAGACGGCATTCATGTAATGAATGGTCCCAGTTCTGATGCGACCCAAACATCTTCCCAATATGATTTCATTCGACATAGTTTTGTTTGGGATGGGAAAGCCCCACCCAGGAATTGTCAGAACTGAAGATTTAAAGGAATCCTCCCTAATACATCCTCCCAATTTCGATCAAGTACACTCCATGAAACTATAACAGCAACAGCCTCTGAAAATGGGTTTTTTTTCAAGCCCCCAAGGTTGGACATATGTCATTTTTTTATCCAACCTTGGGGAATTTTTGAGAGATAACGAAAAAACACACACACACACATGTTTTAGGGATGAGGAAACACTGATATAAACAAAAAATCAATGCGTTTTTGTTACCAAACCCTAAGGATCCAGGGTGCCAGGTGTGTTTTTTCTTAAGAGTCCGTGATTTCCCTCCGATAAAAGATGGGTTTGAGACCATCAACAGGAGTGTAAACTCATCCCAGATGGGGGGAAACCCGGAAAACCCTGGGTGAGTTGACAGGAGTGCTGTGACAATACCGGGCCATTGGTCATCAAGACTGGATGAACAGCGACTCGATTTTGCAATGAAGTTTTAAACAGTCGGGTGATTGGATGCAATGGATGGGTGCCCCAAAAATTCCTTAATCTTCTATTCGCAATTCTTAGGAGTTTTTTTGATGTTTTTGTTTTTGTTTGACGTACCTTAGCCTTAGTAGCGAGCTGTCTAATTAATCTAATTACTCTATCCAATCGAATCTAGTCTAATCATGTCTAATCTAACATAATCTAGTCCATCTATGTCAGGAATTGATAAGTACTTTGCTGCTGCTACAATTTTGCTATGTTTACACAGCTCATGTGGGTGGGAAGAAATGTAAATTTCAATCTGCCTTGTTGGCACCAGCGTCCTTTATGGTACAGAACAAAAAATCGGTACACACCTGAACATCAACATGGAACCTAAACATCACCAAATTGAAAACACAAACATGTTCCAAACCTCCATGCTTGGGTTCCATATTAATTTTCCAGGGCCCTATCATGAGATAACAATGGAGTGGAATTTCCATTGGTATCATGTTGAAGCTGCTGCATCACAAGGATTTGGCCCGGGGAAGTTTCAGTTGACTTGCTTGTTTTGGCACTTGAGTGGTACAGGTAGGGCTGGCCATGCTGCAATTTCAGAACCCTCAAACATTCAAGTCTAAAAGAGATAATTCTTCCTTAAATTTTCGGTTTGGTGGGTAATTTGTTGTGCCGGGGGGATGTTTGAACTCCCAACTCACGGGGTTGGTGATGGTACTTCTTATTGAGATGTGGGTGCGAGATCAAGCAGGTCCACTTTTAAAAGACTTTGTATTTTTATATCTTTATGTTTCACCGAAAAAAATCCACAGAGAAAAAAAAGATCTAATATACACTTGCTGCGTAAAGAACATGGTAGGGAGAATATCTTCACAGTCTACATATCTGGGGCGTGCCTAGCGACGAGCAAACGAGCAACAAGGTGAACACCAACCAGATAATCCCATCAGGTTACCACCCTGAACTAAGCGTTTGATTTTGCAGTGTATATCTATAGGTGCTGGTTTCAAATATGCTTTTAATCTTCACCCCAAAATATGTTGGGAAGATGAAGCCAAATTTTCACTTGCTTTTTTGCACATTTTTTCAGATGGCTTGGTTCAACTCAATGGACCAACCAGATATCGTTGTATGTCGTTGCCATCAACCTGCAGAGGCTATTGAGTCTTTGAGTTCTCAAGAGAAGTTCTGAATTTGGAACGCTGAAGAAGCAGCAAACCTGACCGACAGATGCAAACAAAACAAGGATACCCTAGATCCGGCATCCTCCGGTATCCTGAAACAAAAACCACGAAAAGGTATTTGCTTTGGTATTAGTTTAAGTTTTGTTTTATTTTTGTGTGTGGCATTTTCCACCGTCAATACCAGGTGGTATTTCCATCCCGGCATTTAATGAAGATCCCATCAAAAAAATACACCCTTGATATTGGACAAGATCCCCATAGATTCAATTGACATTTGCGGATTCAGTTTTCTCTAGTCTAGTTTTTGAAACTTCTGAAACAACCAGCTTAGCAGAATCAAAAGAAGCACCCAGCCTATGAATAAACATTTGATGTTTGTTTTTAGAAGACCCAAACAAAAATCACGCACCGATTTGGACCCTCCCGGAGTGTCAAATTTGATGGTTTTTATCGAAAGCAGCTTGTAATTTCCATCTTGGAAACCTCCCTAAAGTTGATGTTTATCTATCTCTTCACCACCGTCACCCGGTGTGTTCTCTTGTAATGCCGGCAACTTTTTGAATGATCGCTGAGAGCCAACCAAAAACCCAAACAAACATCACCCTATCACATGTGGCAAACTTAAAATGATTTTGTTGGATATACGGTACCCGTACATTTACATTATGCATGGAATCCAGCATTAAGATTCAAATATGGATTTCTGAAACTCAACCTTAAAGTTTTCAAACTTCAAGATCCGGGTCATTTGCTTGTATCTCCGGGACAAATCGTCGCTGCTGCGACAATTTGACCCCTCGATCGTGTCGCCGACCTCCGCCTGCCGCGATGGGTCTAGGCATCGATTTGGGGTGTCCGGGGATCACTTCTCGTGATACACAACGTCTATGGAAACTCCATCTCTATAAACATGTTGAAAAAACGACAAGTGTTGAGGGTTGCCTAAATCCTGGTACAGCTAGTGGGTAAATATTCTATTCATTCTAAATCCATCTAAATCCCTGGATAAGCTCCTGTCGATATTGTGCCGGAGAAAAAAACATTGCATCAGCGTAAGTGCCTATAGTTCTCAATAAAAAAGTCAGTTCTTGACAAGAAAGACCTGAGTTGTCCAGTTTTCATGGACCCCACTGTTTTTTTTTCAATGCTTAGTTTCGAATGATTTGCACACACACACACATATACCCTCCCCGAAACTAACATATCCCCTGAAAATAGGCCTTCCCAAAAGAAAAGTAGTATTCCAACCATCAATTTTCAGGTGCTATGTTAGTTTCAGGGAGTGTATATATATATATGTTATATATATATTTATAGCGGTTCATTGATGTTTGTCTTCCTTTACTGCGATGATCCCAGCCAATTTGCTTCAATTTGTGGAAAACTTCATCGCTTGAGAAGTGGTCGGCGGACATGCACAACCCCGCGAGTTGAAAAAAGAAAAGGAAGTCGAAGTGGTGGTGCGAAACGAATCAAGGAACCTATGATTCCAAAATTATCCAAACTTGACTAGAAACAGATATAGACAGTATCCCTACTACAGTTTGATGGTTCAGAAATCCGGCGATCACCAGTTGAACTTGGTAGTTTATCCCACTCTTCGCGGAGTTTTTTCAACATCCCAAGTGGTTGTTTGGGGATTCCTGCCCGAAATGCTTCAAGCATCCGCATTTTTTGCCCGAGACATGGCTCAAAAAAATGCTCTTGTACTAAGAGGGAATAACATTGCACTGTCACAAACCAGATCTACACCACGATTCTGAATCTACGTATCAAGACCGAGGGCTTTCCTTCCAACACGTTTCACGTGATTTTTGGGTTGCAAATAATCACAGCACTGTGATTCAATACGGTGCGCTGATCTGGCCGTATTTCCGCTGAAATCAACACCTCGACATGGTACCTGGGCAGTGTTGCAAGTGGGAAGTGTGTCTAAATCTGACATGTGGAAAGGGAACTTGTATTCTACCATTTGTTTTTTTGAGTTTTGCAGGTTGGCTGGTGGTGATCTAGTCTATTTTGACCAGAATGGATGGATGCCAGGGACATTTTTGATTTTGAAATTTCGTTTAATCCATGGCCACCAATGGCCATTTTTCTCATGAGAGCTTCATGTGTTAGGGTTGCAACTAGTCACTAGTGAAACATGTTTTAACATGTCAGTCCTTACGCAATCTCTCAGGCCTTAGGATCTTGCATGAGTTTTTGCTGAAGGTGGAAGTCAATGGAAGTCGCCAAGACTTGTGAAACTGCATGGTTTCATGGAACACCATCCTACCCAGCACCACCACGCGCCACCACCACCGTTGTCCCTTAAGACCTTCAATAAACTCTTTATTGTTTTGGCCTGGAGGTACAAGACGGGCCCCTACCAATTCTAAATGGAGTTATAAGTCCTGTAAGATAGGGTTATAAGTTATAGCCCTAGTTACCCATTTATTTTCCGCCATTTATGGGCCTTATAGGGGCCCCATTTCACCCTATTTACCAATGGATCCCGTGCCCACCTTGGTGCCGATTCATCCGTCCAGGTGCTTATGTCCGTGGAGCCCGGATGCACTTGCTGGAACGGCCTGGCGGAGTTCACATGTCTCAAAGGTGGCATGTATAATAGGGTGGGCTGGTTGGTGGTTTCAAATATGTTTATTTTCACCCCTATTTGGGGAAGATTTCCATTTTGACTAATATTTTGTTCGAATGGGTTGAAACCACCAACTAGGGGTGTGTTTTCTAGGTGGTGGTTTGAAAGATGTTTTATGTTTACCCCGATCCTTGGGGAGATGATCCAAGTTGACGAGCATATTTTTCAATAGGGTGGTTCAACCAGTTTTACATGGAGAACATAGGGCCATTGGAAGACGATTCCAGACGTACTGTATTTCTCATACCAGCAAAGTTAGTGATTGTCCATTGCTATGTTGGAGGTTATGGAGGTTTATGCTTCTGAATTCATCCACTGAGGCGCTTGCTTGTTGTTGGTGTTAAAATCCCACTTGCCAGTCTGACCAGATACAGCATAGTCTTGTCATAAGCTACCGCTTCAACTTGTTTTTTGAAGTATGCAATCTATTTAAGATTGATGATCACCCTTTTTGGAAGAGACATATCTTTGTAGCAACGCACTTCTGAGTCGATAATTTTGCTTTTTCCAGGGTATGTGCGCAAGTCTCAGGTTTGGGTTTTTTGAATCACGGTGAAGATAGTTGCCAGCCACAAATACGCACCAAGATTTGTTCATGCTTTCAATCATGTATTTCAGTATTTCATTTGACATCTAGCGTTTCATCTTTGCAATTTTGCTATCTAATGTCAGGTGCGCACATTCATGTTCACATTTCTATTGATGACCAAACCGATTTCCTGGTGCCAGGCATCCTTTTGGACAGCCACATGCCGAAGCGTGTAAGTCTGATTCCTGCCCTCTTACGTCAAGCGCGTTCTCAAACCTACCGCTTCGTCCCTTCGTTACCGGGTGTTGCGGGGTGAGGTTGCTAAACGCAACTTTGTGGGGTATAAAACTATATATATTTATTTATATATATATGTCACTGAAAATTTAACACATAAGTAGATGCCCCAAATAGCCATCATTTTTTGGGTATGTATGTTAAATTTGGTGGTGTAGATGATCTATAGGAAATTTAACATGCTCACAAATTATTTCATAATTTCAGGTTCCGGAATGAGCATTTTGTACTTCGCACAATTTGGCTCCCCAGAGTGTAGTTTGTATTTTTGTAATGATTTATTTCTTAGATTGTCGGCCTTCCCAGCAATAGCCACCACTCAAGAAATTTACATTTTTAGTGGGGATCCCGTATAAGATTTCATTTGCCACTATTACTGGGAAGGAGGACGACCCAAAATACTACCAAGTCGACCAAATGTTTGCCCTGTGGTAGGATCGGACATCCTTCACGTGGATTATCTTAAAGACCAGCCACTTTGTTTGGTTCACCTGGAGTTCCGCGATTATTACAGTACACATTTCGGCTTGGGGGCCCTTATGAAGCTGTAACTTACCACTGTTTACTGGGAGGGGGAGCATCGCAAATTGTTTGATAAGAACAATATTTTCATATATACATATACATCTTTCCAGATATATTTGTTTGAATAAACTTAAACAAACACAAACATATTTATATGTGTATATTTACAGTGGCAGTAGTCCGTATTCTACCATTCTCAAATCCTCACCTTTCCAGAGTTCCTTTGGTGATCCATCCATTAGATATAAAAGTAGGTCCTTTGAATCTACGCACCTTTGGGGGATTAACATAACCTTTTCCTGGGCATCATTTCTAGTATCTACTGTATGTCAATGTGCAACGGGCCAACGGGTCGTTCTATTGATAACAAAACGCCCCTGACCAAAACGATGCTTAAATTTGGGACTGCCAGTATCACAGCAATACTTTCCAGGTATTTCACCATGGATGTTACTGATATAGGCAGTACCACTTGGAATTTTCCAACTTCTCCCCGAGTTTGATGCATTTTGGATCATTTTGGTTTGTGATTTATGAATTTATGAATCCTTTCCATTTCAAAAAAACATGGGTGGTGGTTTCACATATTTTTTTATGTTCACCCCGATCCCTGGGGAAGCTTGCCATTTTGACGAGCATATTTTTCAAATGGGGTGGTTCAACCACCAACCAGAACACTACCAACCAACTTGGAAGTCTTTTTTCGGAGCGTCATTTTTCACTTAGGCGGATGGTGTGCAGAGCTTTTTCGGCACGGGCCGTGTCACACGCGGTATTGATGTTGAAGAACGCTACTGCTTTCTTCCAGGAGAATTGCTTAGTTTACTTGGAGGGTTTGATGAGGTGAAGGGAGGTTTGATGAGGTCAAGGGGAAAGTAACAATTGGCTTCCATGGGATTCGAAACTGGAGAAGCAACCTGTTTGTTTCAACAGGATTTCATTTCCGATGGACTTACATGTGATGATTGGTGTATTCTTTGAACATGAAATGTGAAACTCTTCAACTGCTGACTTCATGTGTTTTGTTGACATGTAAGCCAACAAAAACTCAAGTTGCTCCAGAAAAAGCCTGTATGAACCACCTCCCCCCCAAAAAAAAACGACACACACATATCACTCAGTTGGGAGGCTTTTCTTCACAACAAAAAGGCAACCATTCGAAAGGATCCGAAGACTAGGTGGTGGCAACTCAACTATTTTTTCATGTTCACCCCAAAAAAATTTGGGGAAGATGAACTCACCCATGCCAGTTTGACTATGCGCAATATTTTTTCAGAATGGGTTGGTTTAACTTAGAGATTCAATGATCCCTTCCACGTCCCAGCCACCTACCAGGAGAACCATTGGGAAAGGGCAGTTTCGGAGCTGCTCGGAGATGAAAGTAAAAACGATGTCTTGGAGGCAAGGCAAAATGATGCCAGGGTCATGATGCAAGGAATATCTTTGTATGTATATATATATATATATATTTATGTTTATTAAGCTTGAGAAGGCACCAGGTTTCATGGTACTTTTTATTTGAATGATTTTTGGCGGACTTCTAGTAAGTTGAAGTTTAAAGAAGTAATATGATGCAGGATACATTCACCAAAAGTGTGCATTCGTGTGTTCTGGAAAATTGAGATAAACAGAGTATATGACATGTTCTTGGAGAAACAACCTTTCCCATAGTATCAATGCATAGTATGCAGTATATTTACCTACATTTAGTTGTTATTTGTTTATTGGTAAATGTAGGGGGATATACCATACATGGATCTTATTGTGTTTTTGTTGGTGGAGAAGTTGGTGAATCAACTCACGGAGAGTGAGGAAGTACGGGCCGCCATGGACAAATACACGCGTGAACGCAATGCTGTGAAGTGTCTCTTGGTGTTTTGCAACAGTTCGCATTAGTTGGGAATAAGTGGTTGAGACGCTCCGTGGTTGAGAGAAATTCGAAATGCCTTGATCGTTTATCACCGTCCATCACAAATTGCAGAAGCTTGCATCACCATGTTTGGGATGATTATAGATCATCATGCATTGTAGTCGTCATCATCATGATCATCATCATCATCATCATCATCATCATCATCATCATCATCATCAGGCTACTCTAATTTGACAATTTCCTCCAAAACATCAGGATTTGATTTGATTTTGGTGGTCATCACCATTCTCAATGCCATTAGCCATCCGGCTTTTCCTCGATTTTTCACCGAGGTGCAACGGCCAAAGGATCACATCAGGAGAAGGAAGCTATGCTGCTAGAGCTGCAAAAAAACCTCGTTGGTTGTTTAGGGGACATGTAATATGTATGGATATCAGGGGGGTAGGGTTGGTGAGATCTAAAAGACTCCTGGTTGGGTTTTTAATAGGGGATGACATACTGCCCACGTATGTGGGGATTTTCATAAACAAATTATAAGGATCCCTACTAAACAACCAGTACAATGGAAAGTAAGCGTTGTTTTGTCGTGGCTCAAGAGACGATTTGAGAGCGAAATGTCAAATGGTGATTTGCTTGGTCTCTAATCATGCAAGGAGGAGTGAAAGTACCAAACAAAAACATTAGTGATGATGAATTGCAAAGAAATTATGTTATACCAATCCTCAGACCTTCCCACACGGTAGATTTTACACATTCTATCAAAAAAGACCAAAAAAGAAACGCATACATCATATATCATAATATATCATAATATATCATAATATATCATAATATATCATAATATCATATCAGAGTGTCTTGGGATAGTGCAAGTTCAAGTAGTGCAATGTTTGCCACCTCTTCCCAACTGATTCGTTCAACAGTAACCTGGGCAAATCATCTCAACCCAAGAAGGTAGTCAACTCTTTTAACTGGGATCCCCTCAATAGGCCTCAACTAAAAACCGGGGGGGTTGTTTTGTATCCCTGGTTTTGGAAAAAATCCTAATGGAGATGAAACCTTGGGAAGGTTGAGAAAATTTACTCAGTGTAAAAAAGGTTGATCTGAAACAGAAACACCGGCAGAATAGAGAAAATCAGGTGCTTTTTTTTTGGGTACATATGGGGTTTTGGTGGGGATCCGGGATCTAATTTGGTCAACAACCATGGCATCCTGGTATTTGGTATATTTTGATTTTTGTTTTTTTTGGACATTTCAACCATAAAAAAGGGGGAAATATCGAAACATGATGAGAAGTATCTTTCATATTTGACCTTTTTCCAAGCAGCTTTGTACCACAATCCCAAACGGTACACACCTTGGTGACACTTGGGGTGTCAACTGGAACCCTGTTGGGTTCCCCTGAAATGGCTAAAGGTTAGAGTCTTTTGTGCAAGAAGCCCAGGTGCATCTGTTTCTCGGTGATCGACGAACCCAACCCTGACCTTTAAAAAAGGAAAACATGGTTTAAAGTCACCAACGTTTGTTTGAAAAAAACATCTACTCTAGTTTTTGGAAATTATTATTTTCTGCAAATTTGCAGATCCAATTTTTAATTCATATATCATTGACATATCATCATTATCAGCTTGAGTATGTGGAGTGACAAAAAATCCAAGGCGTTTGGGTTTGGTGCCCTGAGTTCCTGCCACCTCCGAAAAAAGGCTGTAAGGTCCGGCCTAATTAAGGGACCAATGACAGTTATAGGGACTCTATCCTTAATAGGGTAATACTGTTGATGGAAGAAATCCGGCTAACCAGTTGAGGTTGGTAGTTTATCCCATTTTTTACAGGGTTTTATACATCCCCGGTGGTGCAGGATTTCTTCCATCAACAGTATCAGTATGGCCTTATTTTCTGAAGCCGTGGTGGCATCTCCCTTAAATTCCTTTGAATTTCTGAAAAAAAAACGCAGCTGTTTCTTCAAAACCCACTGAACATAGTGATGACATGATGCCGTTTATAGCGTGTGAGAACTGGTTTCCCCACTAATTGCCGATACTTGAGGAGATGAGCCAAAGTTGACCAGCATATATTTCAAGTGGCTTGAAACCACCAAGCAAGATACCAAGATATACATAGATATAGCTAGAGAAGACCACGCCCCAGCAAAAGACCCGCGCAACTCACACCCAGCATACACAAGCATACATAAAATTACATACAAACATCTACATAAGCATACCTACAAGCAATACATACAAACTTACATACAAAACAAAGCAGACACATACATACAAGCAATACTCACAAACTAAACCAGACGCCCATCCCCAAACAGCACCCCAAAAAACAGAACAGAAAAAATCTATTACCTTATATAATAGTAAGTATTGTATAAGGTAATTTATGTAGTAGTGTATATGGAAATTTATGTAGTCAGTGGATTATATCATCTATTCAAAATCCATCCTCCCAACACCCAAAACCTATAAAGCCTAATATGCTGTGCCGAGTGCTCCAATATGCTGTGCCGAGTGCTCCAATATGCTGTGCCGAGTGCTCCAATATGCTGTGCCAAGTGCTCCAATATGCTGTGCCGAGTGCTCCAATATGCTGTGCCGAGTGCTCCAATATGCTGTGCCAAGTGCTCCAATATGCTGTGCTGAAAACCACCTGTTTATCCCTCCATAAACTCCAGTTTATCCCTCCATAAACTCCAGTTTATCCCTCCATAAACTCCACTTTATCCCTCCCAAAACTGGCTATTCACTATTGATATCGCTTCACTAATCGCAGGGGTAGCGTTTCACTACCCACAGGGGTAGCGTTTCACTACCCATAGGGGTAGCGTTTTACAACCTATAGGGGTAGCAAACACAATCTAGCCAGTCCCACTAAATAAAACTATTTTATATAATTATGATATAATTATATAAAATCTAATCCTCATCATAAAGTAAATGGTGGATTTCAACTAAATCGTGGTTCTCACCATTTTCTATTTTTTTGATGTGTTTGTTAATGGATTTTTCCAGTATCTCCATTCTTGTCTCAAACATTGGGTTTTTAGATTTACCCAGCTTATCTATATACTTATCAGGATTGTAGCGTATAAAAATATACTTACCACTAAAATCCATAAATAAATCGTTGTATCTTTCAATCTCTTTCTCCTTGATGTAGTATTTATGCTGGTTCTCATCCACTTCTATACATAGCATTGTATTACCAATGAGTTTTCTTAAATCTATTCTGCGTTTTGTTTCACAGCATCCGCCTTCTAAATCCACATAAAAGGGTTTATCGTTCTTAAAGCCATCATATTTAGAAAAAATGTGTGTCATCACTTGTAGTTCTTTAGATTTCTTCCTTACTGTTAGGGCTCGTGGGTCATCTGGGAAGAGATTAACAAAACAGTGGCTACAATAACCATTGAGTTTTCTGTTACCAATTGTTCTACATCCGATAGTTGTTTTTGATTTACAAATTTGACTACCACCACAATCTACACACTGACTTCTTTTTTTGCGATGCTCACAAATTTGACTACCACCGCAATCTACACACTGACTTCTTATTTTGTTATGCTCGCAAATTTGACTACCTCCGCAATCTTTACATCTATTTGTTCTCCTTCCGTGCTTACAAATTTGACTACCTCCACAGTCTTTACATTTGTCTTTTTTTCTTCCGTGCTCGCATATACCAGCACCGCCACAGTCTTTACAACTGTATTTTTTGCGTCCGTGCTCACATATACCAGTACCACCACAGTCTTTACAACAGTATCTTATGCGTCCGTGCTCACATATACCAGTACCACCACAGTCTTTACAACTGTATCTTATGCGTCCGTGCTCACAAATTTGACTACCTCCACAATCTTTACATTTGTCTTTTCTTCTTCCGTGCTCACATATACCACCACCACCACAGTCTTTACAACTGTATCTTATGCGTCCGTGCTTACATATTTCACTACCACCACATTCCTTACATCTACTTTTGATTTTACCGTGCTCACACTTTGAATGTACCATACTGACCTACTATTTAACATTCATATGTCTTTAGGTAGTTTAATAAGCATATTTCATATAATCATTTTTTAAAGGTAATTATATGAAACACTAGTCCATCAATACATATTTATCACCATTCTTTTGAATGTTGTAATACTCAAGTGTTTGCTGTTTTGGCTGTTTTATGCGCTGTTCATTCAACATTTTTAGGTATTGTTCCCTTTTGCTAGTGTGGTCGCCCTTAGGTCTGCCCACACCACGGCTTTCTAAAATTTTGCCTACTCTTTCTTTCTCTTCTTCTGGTGTTTTCTCCACAGGTTTTGTATTGTCTAGCTTTTCCATCAACTTATCAATAGAAAACATTAAAGACTTAACATTTTTGTTCAATACATTAATCTTACTTGATAGTTTAGTTGTCTCAGTTTCACTCTCCATTAAATCTCCCATATATATAAAAACTAGATATTTATTTTATTAAATATTTATTTATAAAACTTCTCTCCATAAAATCTACTCTTTAGGTATCTTCTACCCTTAAGAATGGCTTGCTACGAGGTGTTCCCATAACATCCTGTATCATCTCATACTTTCTCTTCTCTTCATCCGTTTCTGGGGTAGTAATCCTATTAAAACTGAATGAGATACTATGGTCTTCACTATCTAGTTTTATCTCTCCGTTATCNATCGCGTGATATATTG
>DF240682.1:74729-107426 GCA_000507305.1 Breviolum minutum Mf 1.05b.01 | reverse complement strand
GCATTAGCCCATTTGCCCTGCTGTCATACACCCCTGCATTTATTGCTACAGGAGGTGCGTTGGCCCCAAGGCATTGGTTCCATGCCCCACACCTGGCCAATGGTGTGATCCTTCGAGGGATTTGGGTAGGGCAGCACAGCTCAATAAGTTTTGAAACCAAGTATGTGTCACAATGACGATGATGCTCATGGTGAATCCATCATCGTCATTGCGATCAACATCAAATTTTTTTAATTAGAAATTAATTAAATAATCATGGCCAGCCCCAGGTCAATGACTTGTATCAGAAGGCGATATTCATTGAAGATTATTATTTAATTAATAATTTCAATAACAAAAACGCATGATAGGCAAGCTATTCATTTCAAAATTATGGTCAGCCCCAGGCTCAGGTCAATGACTTGTATGAAAAAACTTAAGTAAGAAGACCAGCATGAACTAAAAGCCCCAAGGCCCAGTCAGTATTAATTTAGTATCTAAATAATTTGATTCAGTATTAAAATATTTAAATTTAATATTATTAATTTAATATAATTTAAAATGAAAGTAATAATTAAATTTGAAATTATATTAATTAATAAAAAATAATAATAAGGAGATTAAAATAATAAAAAACAAAAAAGTCTAAAAAGTCTAGGCTTAAAAGCCACCTATTAATAAAAAATAATAATTTATAAGGAGATTAAAATAATAAAAAACAAAAAAGTCTAAAAAGTCTAGGCTTAAAAGCCACCCAGTAATAATCATAAGTTTGTGAAGATTGAATCATGAAGCGATTTCCTAGACTGTTGAACCAAATGTGCGGGACGGTTCTCTAAGGAATGCAAGTCTTGCCTGGAGTCACCATGTTTTTGGAATTCTGAAATGAAAGTTGGAAGTGGATGCTCTAACTCATGGATTCGATCAAGTATCTTCGATCAGGGCATCTGCCCTGTACTTTGCCAACAGTTGTTGGGCGATATCCACAACACCCAAGTTGGCGGCATAGAACAAACCTCCAGAAGTTTCAACTTGTGGCATCGGCATCGAGTGTAGAAGTAAACTTATAAGTAAACAAATCCATGAAACCTTCAGTTGAGACCTCATTTATTTTCTTTTCCACTTGGACTTGTAGAGGATACCCTCTTGGAACAATCGTTTGAGTCACGTGAACTACAGTAATTACGCTGGAATCAGGAACGCATGCCCGTTCGAAGATGTTAATATGAAGCTGGTATGTCACCAAAACTATCCAGTGCCAAACAGGAATGAACAGGGCACATACACACTGTCTGCATTTTTGTACATCAAGGAGTCTTCCTTGCGTTTATCTGCTTGCGTGTTTATTATAGGCCCTGAAATGAAATTGCGGTTGAGGAACATGTCTGTCCATTGGTGTCCTTGTGATTGACATCGAGCTGGTATGTCTCGATGAGCAACTGGCACGGGGCACGATGCAACAAAGACTTTTTGACTCCAAAGCAAGCATTGAAAGCTACTCGGAATACCTTCATGATGGATTCAGAACAAAATATCCTTTTGGTGGCCATTGGTGGCCCAACAACATCTGAACTCTTCAAACTTTTTATTGGGCAAGCGGCATGCTCCCAGGTGTGACATGGATATGTCATCCCAGTTCTCTTAGTGTATAAAACTTAATCATTTCAAACAAAAGAATAGCTCATGTGGACATTGCTACAAGGGCATGTTTTTTGAAACTGTTTCTTGTTTTCTTGCCTGGACTTTTTCGGCGTCGCGGCGCTTGACCGCAAAAAACAAGTTGTTCTGGTTTAGGTCCAGAATACGTTTGGGATCGCATCCCAATTCGAGAGAGTATGCGATCGCTCCACCTGGAATTGAAAGGCATCATCAGGAACCTTTGGAGTGGATATATGTGAAATACATGTTGTTTGTGGTACTCACATTGGAGTACATATGCATAGATGTACACACTGTGCAATCATCATCATCATCATCATCTTCTTCTTCTTCTTCATCATCTTCAATATGCGTTCCAGTCCACGTGACTAATTTGCAACCATTGCTTTTGCTGCCGTTTTGGCTAGGGACCAATCTGATGGTAAGGCGAAGCAAAACGATGGACAATGGTTCTGGATCGCCAAGGATTCACTGATGGCTCAAGGTCTCCTGCATGCCTCTCCTAAAGACTATATGAGGGAGTGTCTGATGATAATATGGATATACAATATATTAGAATGTATGAAAACGTGCAGTATTGCAGTATCATTATAATCATATCAAAGTCAGAGCGTCCACATGTGTGTGAGGGATGGGCTCCAGTGCGCTGTTTCAATCTCAGCTGCAGCCCCCACCTGATGCACTGGTGAACAAATCACCTTTGGCCCGACTGATGTGGTCCTTCTTGGCACCCATCTGAACCAAATACTTCCTTGGCCCATGAGAATCTCACAGTGACTAATACAGCCTTTTTGAAACGTAAGGAGGAAACAGGAACGGATATGGAATGAAACCGGGATGGCACAAGTGGCAGCAAATCACAGGGGGGCCAGGAGATAAAGAATCTCGTGGTGAAGCCAGCCTATTAAAAATAGGGAATTCTGGGCCAACAGTCACCTCCTACAGTGCCTCCTTATCGTCCATCATGGTCTATAATTGAATCTTCTTCACTCAGCAAATATTTGCAAATCCGCAGGCCACAAGAACCTCAAGAACCTCGCATTTGCTTTTCTACCACGTTTCTTCGAGAGTTCATGTGTATATATATATATATATTATATATAAAAACTGATATATAATATATATATTGTTGATCACCACCAAAACCAAGGCATTTATGACTCTGGAAATATTCATAGCATGCACAGATCTTGCCAGTTGCATACTTTGACTACAAGCATCTACAACTTTAATCGATTGGTGGACCATCATTAGATTCAAAACGATTTAAACATGAAAACATTGTCGCTGTTCAATCCATGCGTCATCATCTTTGTCTTTCCAGACTCAGCCGCCCAGAAAATGGGCGTAAAACCTCGCTTGTCTATGACGTCGAGGTCTGCATGGTGCTGGATTAAGATTTCTGTCGCATGGGCCTGGGCTGCTCCAGTCTTCTACACATTTGGGGAACTCCACACCAATGCTTTCTACACCAACTCTACAATAGTTGTATGCTTCAAGTATGCTCCAAACATTGAACTTCTGCACGCAAACAACGCACGTAGAATGAAAAACATGCAAAGACAGGGACAACAACGCTAAACAAACATGCAACTGTAACTCTTTCGACCCTCTTCTGTCCAAGATACGTGGCCATTCCTTGCAGAATAGAATATAGGGGTCTGTGACCCTGTGTCAAGGTGATTCACCTTGCAACCCTCATTCACAAGAAACTGGCACCTCGGTGATGACTCGCCAAGCTAGCACGTAGTTGGAACTGCCCAGCAATTTGATACTGGCGTCAGACGAGTCTCGCTGGTACTCAGGCTATCCCTGTGAATCCTATGACAAAATGGCGAAATTTGATGACAACACAGCACCCAACAGCAAAAAGAAAATCGGCAACTACTGGCACTACCCAAGAAGATATCCTTAAAAGATATCAGGCAAGTTGCAATTGGCCGTTCCCAAGCTTTGCGGCGTGAAACAGCGCCGTCTCGTCGTGGCGATCAACTTTCTTCGGATCCAACCCATGTTGCTTCACCAGCAGCTGAGTGATCTGGCCGCGATGGGTTGAGGTTGGTGGTTTAAGAAACTGGGTACGAAGCCACCTTTTCTGTCAACAAAATGGTGGGGCCCAAAAATTCACCAACATTTCATGACTTTTCAGTATGCTTCCATGCTAAAATCACGACGTTAACAGGGCGAAAATGAATGACAAAGGGCCTCAAATGCTTGCTGACCGGATGGATGTTGCGCTGCTTCAAAGAGAAGCGATCCATCGTCAATGGTCACCTTCGCCGTGGGGATACTGAAGAGAAAATATGAGGAAAATACAACAAACATCTACAAACTACTTTTGCCCACTCACATCCAAACACTATGGAGTTCAGTTGGGATCGTGAGCCACGGTTTACTATATGAACATGTACATGGGCATATCTATGCACTTGTACAGACCAAGGGGTAAAAACTTGTGTGCAATCATATATTCATATATTCCAATCTTGTACCAATATGTACCAATTACGTGACACGCATGTAAGAAACCTACTGAGCGGATGATCCCTCTGAGAAGTAGTGGCCAATATATCTTGCACATGGGAGAAGATCACCCAAATACTGAACAAGCTGACCAATCATCAGACGCAAAGCCCCTAGAAGCAGATTCGAAACACATCTGTCAAAGCTGACATCTGAAGACACACAACATGCAACTTGAGAAAGGCTTGAGGAATGTAATAATATATATATGTATATAGTATATAACATCAAAGTCATAATATAAAAACCTGGAGCTTCCAAAGAACTCGCTTTTCTGCTGGTTTTTGTATGTCATGTGCTCGTTTTGGCGTCATGCAGCTACGCGCCTTTTCCCATCCCGGTGGTCTTTTTTCAAAAACCGCACAAGTTCATGAATTCTGCTTGATCAAATGTTAACGCTCCTTTGACCAAAGCTCGTCAGAAGCTCCTGGCACAGCATAATAAATATATACATATTGAAGATATGTCATCATGTATATATGTATATTATGTCTATGTTGTAAATTTATTGCAATTTGTTATGGTCAAGCTGAACAGGCTTGTCAAACCTCTCAATCCTGTTCTGCTTCCTTCCTGTCACTTTCTGTATCAATGCAGGTTCAGAAGTTCAGCCCCAATCTGCCTGGTGTTGGTTGGCCGAATGGTTTCTTATCAAATCATCCACCACCTGGCGTTGTTTACCAAGCAAATGGGCATTAAAAGGATGCTTGTAGATGCTTGGCACAATTAGAAGGCAACACAAAGATTTATTTTAAACACTGTCAAGATCACGATCAAATCTTCACAATATGGTGATTCCAGCGACATCATGCTCCTCCCTCAGTTCAAAAACTGTCAAATCATCCTCACCTGCACGGTCTTGTTCTTGACCGCATCTAACAACAGGTCGTCGACCATTCTCTGCGCTTCATTGACAGAAGCCCTCGCCATCACAACTCACCGGTCGGAAACCTTCCCGTTGAGCGATTCCACAGCTCCCTTTAGAGCCGTTGCAGCTGCACAGTTTTCACGCATTTCCACTTGTTGTGAAGCTGTGGGGGCGTTAAAAGCGTCCAATGTATTCACAAATGTCAGTGACAATTAAAAGTAACATAGTACATGTATACGGATACGTATATATATATATATCATTATCTATATAAGTGTAACAAAATGTACACATCTGTATGTATGATATCTCGTTTGTAAATGCTGCACACATGCATAAATATACAGGGGTTGGAATGTTTTCCCAGCAAATAGCTATAGGAAGTCAAGCTTTCTGACCGGCCCTGTCAATGAGTGAAACTTCTGATTTGGTTCCCAACTGTTGGAGCTGTCCGTTGAAGTTTCAACACAACTCTGGGAACTTGACATCCACGTCGATGAAACCGACGTTATTGAGCAGCCCTGAAGCATCAGGTGCTTGTGACCCACCATGGTCTGAGTCGATTCGCCCCTTACGTGCGACGCTTCAGAAAGGGGCAGACTTGCAGCAGCTGCTCCAGGTTCTCTTGATATTTCCTCAGGCAAGAATAAATAGGATAAATCAAGATGGGGAATTGTTGTATTAATTTCTCGCA
This sequence comes from Breviolum minutum Mf 1.05b.01, assembly GCA_000507305.1. NCBI lineage: Eukaryota > Dinophyceae > Suessiales > Symbiodiniaceae > Breviolum > Breviolum minutum. The sequence goes on along the minus strand of DF240682.1, from coordinate 101,703 downwards.
CTTTACTTTGGTAATATTTTTTGATTTGACCTTGACTTGCTAGACGATTCGCTGAATTATATAGTGTGATTCGCTCATTTGTTATGCAGTCCCCCTAGAAAGCTGCTTCAGCGCACAACAAAAACATAAGCCACCGAAGCAGAGGCACTTCGGCCTTCTTGCCGATTTGGCTCAGAAGCTTTTCTGACTCAACATCACAAGACCGGATAACACAACAGTTTTTGTTCAATGGCTTTGTGTCCAGTGGAAATATGATGTTCTATGGTTTTCAAAGTTTTATGGCTAATAGGGAGCAAACCATTGTACATCATTGTGCTATTGTACAAACTTTGACCTCCATGTCAATCCATGGCAAACCCCTCCATCTGCTGACGCTGCTATTCCCGACTCCAACCACTTTTGAGGTCAAGCAACGCAGAGTTTCGGGAAACAGCCTCATCACCTTCATAGCACACGAAGGTGTACTTGCGCCTGAGCAAATCAAAAATTCAATTCATGACATAACACATGTTTCTAGATTCATCACAACATCGCAAAAACTTGGCATATAAACAAAAAGATCCCTCTGTGAATTCCGGTCTGCACTTGTGCCCCACCATTTTATAGATATAAATCCTGGGGGTACAGGTCACCTCCTCAAAGCAACATAGAATGGGGATGCACAGGTCTTTTTTGACACCATTTTCTCTATGGAATGGTGGGGCATGGGTGCACTTTGGACAACTGTTTTTTTTGATACACCTTTATAGAATACTAGGGCACAGGTTTCATATCTGCGACCCAAAACCAGGAAACATATTTTCATGACTTGGGGCACGGGGGGGCGTGCACAGCATTCTATAGAGGCTGTTTTGGGGACTTTTTCGAGGGAACCCGTACTCCCATGTTTAATGAATTCTTTAGAGATTTCCTACACAGAAACATTTTGAGCTTTCAGGCCAATTTTGTTTTCCCCCTTTAAAATTACTGTGGGTTTGCAGGTCAAACACTGTCGGTATTGATTGTACTTACTGCGCGACAGCTGGGCCTGCTTCCTTCTACACATACAGCACATCTTTGACGTTACTTTTCTATGATTTGATACCTTTCCTTATTTCAATACTATTTTTCTACTTTGAAATTAATCAAAATTATACAAAAGGTGGTTTCTCTATAAAATGGTCTTTGCATGCAGATCTGACATTCAGGTGGATTCTCTATAGAATGGTGTGGCCAGGTCTTCTGTATAGAATGCCTACCAACATAGATGCTCTCTATAAAATGCCGACCCACGGGTCCGAAAAAGTAAAATGGTGGACTGGTGGAGTACAGGTTCTGGAATCCAAGAAATCGACAAAAATTATCTATAAAAAATGGCTTTGTCTGAAGCACGTGTACCACCATTTTATAGAGGAAATTGGCCGGGGGATACAAAAAGCCTCCAAAAGTAGTGTGGACATGTTGAGACATTGGGTTCCGGAAGAAAGAACAACAACACATCAAACATTTTATGTCTAAACTTCCGTAATATCCATCATTATTCATCGGAATCACACTTGAGCTGTGTTTTTTTTGTGGTGTGGGGTGTATATACACACTGGCAGAACACGCCTACAATAACTACGCAATGCCTCCGCCCAAGAGGCCTACGCAACTCTTCAAAAGTTCCCTTTTGTATAGATTTCATATTTTCAAAAAAAAAAACGTAGCTCATTTGAGGCTTCGATCCATTCCAAAAAAAAAGGCACCTCTTGCGTTTCTCTTCGTCCGAGGACGCAGTGCCGGGACAAAGCTAAGGACGCCAGCAGTTCCAAGATGAGACAGTTGAAGGCTGGCTCCTCAGAAAATGGGCTAAAACCTGGCTTGTCTATGACGTCGAGGTCTGCATGGTGCTGGATCAAAGTCTGGAGCAGCCCACACTCATGCAACGGAAATCTTCTCCGTTGCATGAGTCTGGGCTGCTCCAGACTTCTACACATCTGGGGAACTCCACACCAATGCTTTCTACACCAACTCTGGCCATTCCTTTCAAAGTAAAATATAGGACTCTCTGACCCTGCGTCAAAGTGGTTCACTTTGCAACCCTCATTCAAAAGAAATTCACACCTCGGTGTGAGTTTCTTTTGAAGGAAGGGTGCAAGGATAATTTGATCCGAAAGCATTCCGCCAACCAAAACCAGGTACTGCCTGGTTTTGGTTGGCGCAATGCTTTCGGATCAAATCATCCACCACCTGGCGTGGTTGACCAAGCAAATGGGCATTAAAAGGATGCTTGTAGATGCTTGCCACAATTAGAAAGCAACAAACACTGTCAACATCAAGATCAAATCTTCACAATACGGTGATTCCAGCAACATGATGCTCCTCCCTCAGTTCAAAAACTGTCAAATCATCCCCACCTGAACCGTTTTGTTTTTCACAGCATCCAGGAGTACGAGGGCTTCTGTCAATGAAGCGCACAGAATGGTAGACGAAGGTCATCTACCATTCTCTGCGCTTCATTGACAGAAGCCCTCGCCATCACAACTCACAGGTAGGAAACCTTCCTGTTGAGCGATTCCACAGCTCCCTTTAGAGCCGTTGCAGCTGCACAGCGAACGCATTACACTTGTTGTGAAGCTGTTCACAAATAGCAGGGACAATCAAAAGTAGTGTGTGTAATGAAGTGCACGCATCTATATCTATATCTTTCCCTGTATATTATGAAAAAAAAATAATTACATGAGTGACCGGCTAAATTAGGAGTCTCTCCAGGGGACGAACTGCTAGGGGTATTGTTTCTTCAGCTCAGATAATAACGCTGAGCTGTTTTTCATATCGGGTATGGTTTGGCCAACCTTTCCGGGTTTGGAGGACATTCGCATGTCTTGTTAAGACCTGCTGGATGAAGTTTGTTCTCGTTTCGATGACCATCTCAGTGTTTCGCGCAAGTTGTTTGTCAAGAGCCCACAGGACCAAATTATCCCTATGGTATCCTATGGTCAAAGTAGCTGAAAGTCTAGTAGCTCAGAAAGCAATAGCTGTTTCTCAACATTGCAGATCTGGACTGGCACAAGACTGTAGCCAAAACCCTGGCAGCATTTTTGTTGACAACATCTCACCTGAGGGTCTTGTTCCACCAATCTGTCCAAGTCTTCGTGGAAGTACCTGGCTTCCTTAGGATTTGTTGCATGGACTGGACATCAACGGCACAAGATCTCCGCAGCGAATCAATATCGAGTATCTGATGGCTTCCTCAAAACATATTCCTCTTGAGGCTGAGTATCTTGTTCTGGGTCTTGTTGCGTAAATCCGATGTTTGAAGCATTATAATTTTAGAAACTCTCAAAGTCTTAACTCTCTAAACAAAAGATTCAAAACGAACGCCGGGGCACGGGGACAACAAGCAAAACTAACCAAATTGATCTGGAAAGAATTGAACACTCCTTGAAGGAGAAACCATTTTAGGGACGGAACAAGATGAATCATCAGTACCAGGACCAAACCCTGCAATCGAAAGGGTTACATAAGCACTGTTCAACCTGTATGGTATTGTTACTACGTACATAGACTGGTCCATTGAACTCCAGAAACTCCCAAACAGGTCCGGCGAAAAAATGCATGTCCAGTGGCCCTCGCTGGTTGCTTCCACTTCTGCGCAAGGTCAAGGTGCCAAATTGTTTTTTCAGGTGCTTTCAGATTCGAAAACATAGATATCAGCTTCTGCAAAGTGACGGGAACTTGAATTCTCACTCAAAATGTATGAGAAGTCAGAATTCCTGGAGCATGTTTCGCGACTTCAAACACGAAAGTATCTGTTGGTCTTGGTTGGGAAAAGCTGCCACTCACAATGGCTATTTCATAGTTAAACACATAAATTACAGAGTAGTAGTAGTAGTAGTAGTAGTAGTAGTAGTACTAGTACTAGTACTAGTACTAGTACTAGTAGTAGTAGTAGTAGTAGTAGTACTAGTAGTAGTAGTAGTAGTAGTAGTAGTAGTAGTACTAGTAGTAGTACCAGTAGAAGTACCCAGTAGTAGTAGTAGTAATAGTAGTAGTAGTAGTAGTAGTAGTACCAGTAGTAGCAGTAGTAGTANACGTAGTAGTAGTAGTAGTAGTAGTAGTACCAGTAGTAGCAGTAGTAGTAGTAGTACCAGTAGTAGCAGTAGTAGTAGTAGTACCAGTAGTAGTAGTAGTAGTAGTAGTAGTAGTAGTAGTACTAGTACTAGTAGTAGTACCAGTAGTAGTACCAGTAGTAGTAGTAGTAGTAGTAGTAGTAGTAGTAGTAGTAGCAGTAGTAGTAGTAGTAGTAGTACTAGTACTATAGCAATAGAGATGTCAACCTGATCGCAACTTCATTCAATGCAAAACCTTTACCTAATCCCACCAATGGCACCTTGGTCACGCTCAAGGCTGTGGCACGACCAATGGCCGTCACCAAGGTGTCGTTCAATCGGAAACCTTCACGTTTCCAGGTCCTGCCATTCGGGCGAGATCTGGAGTTGGTGACACGGATCGTATGATGAGGGCGTGAATCCAGGCATCCCTTGAAAAAGGCGGAGAATCTGTCGGAAATGGACACTAAAAAAGAGTTGTTCATGATATTTTTTGATATACGAAAGAGGGGATTAGTGATGAAATAGTATTCTTGTACCGGGGGTCCAACAAAAATGGTGGGAGGTCAGATTTTGGAAGAGAAAGTTGAAGACACCTTATGAATCGAAATTGAACCACCACCAAGTATCTTCAATTGATATGTGTGGATTTGAAAACCATCTGAGGAGATGCTACAGTAAATACAAGTAAAAACAGTATTACACTGCCTGGTGATTTCAAGGGGACCTCATGGTTACAAGTCTGCATAAAATGGTATGAGTCAAAAACAAAGCTCTGTGAACCATGACTGAAACACAGGAAACAAACATGTCGCCGGCAGGACCCCATGATCTTTGTTCCCTTGACTTCGAAGTCTCTCTTGTCGATCCATTCTGAGCACCGGGCATGCGGCAAAAACAGAGCAAAAGGACAATCTCTGGCCCGGACAACAGAAGGATGTCATAGAAGGATCAAAAATGGGGCCGGGATACATAGTAGTTATGATCTGATACGTTAATATAATGAATATAATGAATATAGATAATTAATGTCAATATGTCCCGACTATATAGTGTTGAGGCAACTCATCAGTTGACATGATTTTCAGCGCCAGGGCCCCCCTGCTGTGAAAAACCCTGCGATCCAATTCCTGCGTTTCAGCAACATGAAACGAAGCAACGGCTTTCACTCCGAAACTCGGGAAACTTTTGCTTGTTGTGTCTGAGGGATTTGTTCTCTTGACATCTCTTGACCTGATTGCAGTCATACCCATTTCAATCATTGTGGCGAGAAACAATTGTGTTGCACCTGATTTCTCGATAGGAAACCATGAACACTTGATCAATAGCAGCAACAACGACAACAACAACGACAACAACAACAACAACAACAACAACAACCACAACGACAACAACAACAACAACAACCACAACAACAACAACAACAACCACAACGACAACAACAACCACAACAACAAGAACAAGAACAAGAACAAGAACAAGAACAAGAACAAGAACAAGAACAAGAACAAGAACAACAGCAACAACAACAACAACAACAACCACAACCACAAGAACAAGAACAAGTCCACACGACTATTGGAGAAAAAATCGAAGCTCCTTCCGAAGCTGATGAGTGATCCGCCCAAAACCCATCAGATTTGATGCCTCTGAGGAATCAAACTGCTCCAGGACCACCGGGCCAGGTTGGTATTTCCTGGGGCCCTTGGACAGCGGATGTGTGTGAAGATGGAGGAGGATGACACTGTAGTCTCTGTACATGCAAATCAAGTAAGCTCATAATACGGTTTTTTGACACCATGAATTCAATAGATCATGAAAAATCTGGGGCTGGGATGGCCTGGGTGTATGATATACAAAGATATATATACTATACCTGTAATTGCAATATTGCCTTCGCTTTTAGATCCTTTTACCGATTGGCGATCTGAGGTGCAGACATGTTCAGGCAACCACTCTTCATCAGGTCTGAAAGGATCCAACTCAAAGCTAAAGAGATCCTTCTGTGCGAAACGCCACCTGTCAATGGTTCAGAGTTGAGAGCCAGCGCTGCGAGCGCCCCAAAAACACTGGAGCTGACAAAAACACATGACTTTGCGATTGGTTGTCTCAAAGGAGCTCTGTATTCAGTGAAGTTGTCGTTCTAAATCTGGTGTGATTTCATCAGTTCCTCGATCTTTTTGAAGTAGCAGTCTTGGAAATCGGCCAGTCTTTCGTTAGAATAAACATTTCCACACGTAGTTTGTATTTTGCTCGCGACGTGAAGTTGCCAACATAATTTACCGAATCCTTAAATCATATATATATATATAGCAGCCGCTTTGTCATCTGACATCTGCCTTAAACTTTGCTATCTGACAATTAATTGTTTTTTTCATAAAGAAGTTGTCTTTCCATTTCTAAATTGTGTGTGTTGACTGGCACTGTTTAAAGTAAGTATAGCCACTCTACCAAAGGTACGACATAGTCATGACTTCAGAAAAACATTTCAAACAACACACGCTCTTTGCCGCTCTTTGCCAAGGGAGCTTTAGATGAAAATCGGAAGAAATATTAAGAAACAGTGAACAAATCTCTAGAACATGGGCTTTGCAGACGTGTTCAACCTTTTGTAAAAAAGGCTTCTTGTTGAAATAGCAAGTACCAGTACTAGTACTACCACTAACCTGTGTTGCATTTTGGGCTAACCATACCAGGAGCGTCGGGGGGCAGGGTGGCAACCAGGAACTTGGAACATGAACCAATCCACAGCATTTTGATGCATTTTGTTTTTGGATTCTATTGGCCCTTCCTGCATGTTCCCTCTGTCTTGGATGAAACTCCATGCAATGCGAATGCATCTCCCCAAAAGCGCTGGAACGTTCGACGTAGATTGGTGAGGATCTATTGTCTATTATCTTGAAGGGTTGGGGGTGAAGAATCCTAACACTGTCATTGGAAACCTATGTTGACATGATGTGTTCACATTCAAGTTGCACTTAAATCCATCTTCGCAGAAAGCTTGCTAGACGGTGGCTACAGTTGAGTATGTGGATGGCTCAAAATAAAGAATATAATACCAACCCAGCGGTATCTAGTCAAATCAGAAGTCATTATATTCCAATTTGTGAATTTAATTTGATGAAATGAATCAATGAAATTAAATTTGACATTTCACATCATTTCACAATAGATATCTAGCCCTCTTTAGGTACATTTGCACCACCAACCCAGGCGTTTTTTTTTTTTCATCCGCCTGTCCCAAAAGATGGGCACACTAAAGTCATGGGCACCTTGCCGCGATCAGTGGCGAATCAGTAATCAGAGTAGTATTTCAATGTATTTCGCAGAGAGATCCTCATGTACGGCAAACATCGAAAATCAGGACATGTTGAAGAATCTAAAAGTAATCAAATTAAATCAAATTGATGCAATCAATACATACATTAATACAATACATCCTGTACATGTTCATCCGCTTTCACAATTTCAAACCTTTCCATGCCTTTCCCAACCTTCCAAATTCCCACAACGGTGAGTGTACGAACCCAACCTGGATAGTAGGTCATCACCCCATTTTTTCCCACACGAACGACCTCTAGCGACGCTAAGGACATCTATAGATACTTCTCAGGGGACAGGTTAAGGATCAACAAACGGCCAAAAAATGGAAATTCCCCTTACACACCTTTAAAGAGGCAAATGGAATGATAATTGATGCTTGTGAACGTTGTGGACACACTGTATTCAGAATAGCATCATCGTCTCTTTTCGGTAGTCACAAGTGCATCTTAAATCTTGGATCTATGGATCTGTATATACAATCTGAACATGAAAGTGTAATGAAACACAATCGACTAGAAAATTCCTTGGTCTTAGTTTGGATAGCAAATTGCATGCAGTACATCGAATCAACCTTTCGCCGCCCCAATCTGAGGCCCTCCAACAGTGACTCCTTCACTTTGAGCAGCTTCGATCATCGCCTGGTAGCCCTGGTAGTAGGAGCAACATCCCAGTGGTGGATGGATAGGATGGGAGGATTTGAAGAGAACACCTTGGAGTTTGAGGAAGTGACTCTAGCGGATTGCACTTGTACTTGATGTTGGTCATACATACTGTCAAGGGTTGATGTCGGATCATCTCTTTACATCCCCAGGTGGCACCTTCTCCTCGGCCATCAGGCACAAAATGGACCGTGGACCTTTGCAAAAAGCATCATGCATTTGGGTCTATAGTGAAAGAGTTGCCGCACCCCCATGTAGCACCGTTTTGTGACATTTGCAACTGCAGGTGTTGCTGGGAGGAATTCTTTGCATAGAGCTCTAACATGCTATATACAACAAAACAACATCATTAAACACCCCACCGATGTCAAGTTCAAGACATTTAAAAAACCTCGAAACCAGTCAGTATACATTCAGTACAGAACCTCCTTCCATCTGATCTACAGTGTTGTGGGTACGGCTTTCTTGCACATCTAACCACAGAGACCGCCTGTTTTAAGCATCATTTTGTACTTGACACAGGATGTAGAAGTTCGTTTGCTTTGTGTGTTTGCTTTCTGAAAGCAACAACAACAACAACAACAACAACAACAACAACAACAACAACAACAACCACAACCACAACGACAAACGACAACGACAACGACAACGACAACGATAACGACAACGACACGACAACGACAACGACAACGACAACGACAACGACAACGACAACAACAACCACAACAACAACAACAACACTACACTTCCAAACACGTTCCAATCATTTTGATTCATTTTGACCTTTGCACAGGAAAAACTCCAGGAGCCGCCCAACCTCCATTGGCCATGAGGTCCAAGTGATGTCGAAACCTGACGGGAGCAAGGGACCCATGGAGACTCCATACAGCTGCTTCTTGGAATAGATTTGAAGAGATGGACAAGGAAGATAATCGTATCGTTGGGCTGTAGAAATAATTACTAAAGATGATTCATGATAGATATGATAGATATAGAACAAAACATATATTATATATACTTATATCATCATATATCATTCATCCAGTTCATTTCCATTTCTGTTTTTTTTCAAATTCTTTGAGGTCTTGTTGATCTCTGTTTTTGTGAATCATCAAGCTCAGGTCTCGTGACCTTTGTCAAGTGCTTACCCAATGCCGGTGGCCCTGTGGCCTTTCGAAGAAAACCACCTCGATCAGAAAACAATCAAACACATGGATGAAAAAAAAAAATCTGACATACTGACATACTCTGTGACCAGTCTGAATTCAGTTCTTTCCAGCTTTCAATAAGATCACTATAGTTGGCACAACCATCATGGAAACATTTTATGCATCTGCATAAGGATGATAGGGGTTTGACATGCCGCACAATGGGTTTGAGACTCGAGCGCTGTGTTCAGCGCCGCATCAGACTTGAAAAAGTCTTTCTATTCATTGCACAGGCGTCCAAAGATTCCCATGTTTTTTTCACCATCCAAAAGTACACGGAATCTAACTGACTATCATGGAATCATGAATACCATACTCATCCATACTCCACCTACAAGGTGTCTTGATAATTCTCACTGATGAAAACCCATGGAAGACTCGCTGTGCAAATAACACGTTCCCTCGGCATCCCCAACATCAATGCCATCAGTCATAGGAGGCCAAGCCCTAGCATCGATGGTTAACATAGAAAAGGGGAACACAACAAAGCCATGGCGAAGCTTTCTTAATGAATGATGAATGGATCCAAGTACTTTTTTAATGTTTGTGCAGATTTCATATGGTAAACTTCAATGCTGGCAGAACTGCAGGTAAAACCATTCCCCCCGAGTTCAAACGCCTGTGCACCACACCACCAAACTGGCGCAAACTGTTGTACAAGTTCTGCTCACCACGAAGATGGCTCCACCTCAATGGCAAACGTTGCATCTGTTTTGATTTCACGGCCTCAGCTTCTTTCACGACACAAAACAGCCTGAGGGCGACGCACAGAAGGAGCATTATTTCTCGTGTACTCCACGGTTTCAATGCGAGTCACCTAACCACAGGTTAGGAGACCATGCACTCGTGTTTTTTGGGTGTGTCCATCTGATGTTGGTTCCTTTTCACCACAAATTGGGTTGTGGTCAGCAAGTCTGCAGGATTCAATCCTATAAAAATCACTGTGATCTGGACCTCTGGATCCGCAGGGTTGATATTAAAGGGGTCTGACCTGCTATGCCTAACTCCTAGGCTTGGTATAAAAACATGCCTGGAGATGCAAATTGTTTAGTAGTCCAGGAGCTGCCTGGATTCTTAATAATGATACGTATAATAGGATGGTTTTTTGAGGATTCTGACAAATGCAGATTTTTGGGCTTGGCACACTTGTAAGCCAAAAGCTTTCTATATACTCTTGTGACTCTTGTGTACATACCGTCCCACCCAACATAAAAGGAAACATCCGCTACAAACGATGACTATCTAAATCGACTCAATCCTTTATTACACTTTGTACAAAATCATCTTACCAGCAAATTGTCAAGAGGGTAGTTCAGGGGAAGCCTGGATTCTCAATGATAAGATTGTTTAGAGTTAGAGTTAGATGGTTCTGAATACTTTTTATTCTGGCTAGGTGTACTTGTACGCCAGAGTAGCTTAAGGATTTGAAAGTGGCTGAAAGCCAACGAGGTTGCTATCAAATCAACTCTGAAAAGAAAGGACAAGAAAGAACACGGATGGAATAAACAGAAATGAAATGTCTCAAATACGTAGAATTTGGTTTGAAGGGATACAATTATTCAGACCCCCTCAAATTGTTTAGGGGGGATACCTACACAAATCAGGATCCATCATTCTTCCTGGTAACATGGAAGACCTCTCAGAGATCTGGCTCCAGTGGTAAAATAGATTGTAAACATACATAGATGGAGGCATTAAACATGACATGGCATATAGATTGCAAATATACACACTAATATCGCATATATTTACTACTGTATATCATCTCACCAATAAACTAAGGTAAGGATGTTATTTTCAAGACAGGTTTGGTGATACTTTTACTGGCATGCTGATTGATACCTGCAACATCTCAGGGAATATCCACTCCAGCTCCTTCACCGAGCTCCCGAACGGATGCACCCAGCACCCCAGCGATCCATCCGCAATAGCGTTTCTCGGATGTTTGGATGGCGCAGTGATTGCCAGTGAATTGTATTGGATGAAAAACAAAACTCAAGGTACAATAATAGAAATACCGCTGACATACTCCAAAACTAACCCTTGAATTAAAACAATTCTGAAGCAAAATAAACGATGAACCTATAAAAACATCAAAAACCTTATGTGTGAATTGAATCCTTATGAATCATTAAACTAAGTTTAAATCAAATTGGTTTTTCCCGCACCTTCTCCCGGCCCATCCGGACCCACCCGTCTGTCCATCCCCACAGCTGAGGCATAGACCAGTGCTGCTAGAGGCCTGAGCTCGTATACCTCTCAACTTTTGGTGGCTGGAAATGGCCGGATTTTGCGTGGCTGAACTCTAGAGGACACAAATTGGTTATGATAACCCCAGAAAACGCCCATCAGTGTTCATTCAGAGCTTTGCAAAAACAACTGTTTGTCAGTATGGATGATGGATGCACAAGTCGTACACCAAAACTGTCAAAGACACACACATGCTGATCTAAGTGCGTGCGTGTGTGTTTATATTGGGTACACGTTGCCAGCTTCTCTCTTTTCCAACAACAATGCTTCAACTGGGCAGTCGGTACCTCTGGCAATGGAAACCCATCATGGTCCCAGAAGATAGTAATGTTCTCCCGAATGCCTGTGATGCCAAGTGGAAGGGAGCGACGCCATTCCGAAGATAAACAAACAAAACACTGACATGTTTCCAAATCTCAGGGAGACAAGAATACAGGCTACAAAAGGACAAGTGAGTCATAGTCATCTCGCAATAACAGCTATTGAATCATTTTGCTTCTTGAAGCTAGTTGACTAATATTGTTAGATGCTTACGAAATCATCTTGAATCGCATTGAGCCTCCAAAGTATCAACCTGAGAAGGTCCACAAAAGGCATTCATTCTGCGCCTGCTTTGACCAAGGCTTTTCGGGCTGCTAAGTGTTCTGCAATCTGTGCGAGCCAGAGGGTGGACAGGGAAATGGATGGAAACGGCATACATCGTTGTTGAGATTGAAACAAAGGTCATCTTTTTGGTTCCACCATATCACACCAATCTGACATTGTTCCAAGTGATAGTTTTGAAAATAGAGACCATTGGACCCGCAGTTCTGATCCTGATCCATGAACTCTATCTACTGCCACGCAAGGAAAGGCAAACCATCATATCATGTTATCACGTTCCGCTTCATCCGTTGTGGTCTGCTCACGGTAGAATCTCCCGCCATAGAGTCAGTAAAGACATCGTTTTATCTTCAACACAACACTCCCTGTGTTTGCAAAGAGCTAGATGGCGAGGAAACGTGTTGGTACAATTGATACAATTTTGATCCCTCCAGAAATAATCCCAGGATGGACTGTAGGATTCTAGATTCCGGATACTGATTATTGTAGAATCTAGAATCTAGATTCTACAATAATCAGTATCCGTATCTATACTGATACAATCCAAGAAACAAATACATTATCCCTGGTAATAATTCTTTTGTAGAAATATTGACAATATGTATATCCCGGGTAATAATTTGAAATATAGAAATACTGATTGTAGGATTCGAGGATGGTATTTTTTCTGGTGCATCAGACCCTCCTAACCCATCCCATTGGACTGCCAGGCCTCGATGGCATAACGACCTTTAAGACCACCTCGTTGCGCATCATCAACGCCACTTTCCAAGGTCTCCTCAAGGTTCATCATGGGTTTCCCGGTTTCCCTATGGGCCAGCATCTAAACTTCCTAAATTGGGGGATGGTGATGCCATGATAAGGAACTGCTTATAACACGGAAGTGATGGGGGTGTTTAGACCACCAGCACAATATGTGTTGCAATTGCTTTCCCATGGTGACTGTTTGGTTTTGTACAGTAGGCTGATGTTGTGAGGAAAAAACTGGGTCAGGTCGGTGGTGACATTTTCCCATCCACCGAAAAGGAAAAAAACATGACTCTATATACTACCAATCTCCAATGAGGAATGGTCAGCACTTCCTTCGCCCCAACTGCTTGAGCTGCTGACCATGATAGATTTCTGGAAGACCAAGCCCCTTGAGGCATCAGCACGTGATTGAAAAACATGTTATTTTTAAGCTAGAAACTTGTTCCAGTTTTACCATAATCACTAAATCTGGTAAATGCTAAGGTAAGTAGCAGACATAAAGCTGCATTGGAACACACTAATGTATACACACAGAGTCTCAGTATCTGAATCGGACTAAATTGTTAAGTTGCCAGAACAAACAACTTATAGATGAACCCCACTCTCTGCATTTTGCATCGCACACTGACGTGGGATGAGGCCCAGTCATACAGTTATGCTCCAATTATGGTTTCCACCTTCTGTAAGCGTGTGTTATCCAGCAACCAGGCAGTGTGCACTGTCTGTCACTAAAGTAGCTGTTGTCAGAATACCTGACTATGATCGAATCATCAACTTGATTGGTACTGGCATTGAAATTCTGAAATGTATCAATAAGAGAATCAAACAAACCAAACACATTCCAAACTGCGATAACCCCAAAAGCCAACCGGTGATCGTATAACACTCCAGGCCTTACAGGTCCAGGTCTTCGATCGGCACCCTCTGGCAAGTGAAACCTTGCCATCAGAACTTCCCTGGGAACATCCCTACAAACCTTCATTGTCACAAGTGGAAATTTAAAGTTGTATGATAGCTCTACATATGCCAGTGTATATGTATACCGGCCGAAAAAAAATATCCACGAGGTGATTCAAAGCAACCTGTTTATCTCCTAAAGTTGGAGGTCATTTAACCTTTGAAAATGTCACAAAGGCTCGCCAAGTGGGCATAAATAGAGTTATACATATACATATACTTAGATGTTCAATCCCATTTTTGCGCCATAACAAAAACATGGATGAACCTTGAGAATCCGTCGTATCTAATGCCTCGTAAAACATTAAAAAAAATATAAAAAGATATAGAATGCATTTGGTTGATTTTTGATGGTAAAATGTAGGTAAATATAGCATTCTCATGGATCCATGATGGGATATCAGCAATGAAAGACCATTTTCCGGTGAATCTGTGTCCTCGAGCCGATCATTGTAGGCAGGCTCAACGATGGGTCGAGGACCCTTTTGCGGTCTTGGTACCACGGGAACCTTCCTTGAAATCACCTTGGTGAACGCAATGTCTCCGGGATGTCAGTCTGAAGCAAAATAGGGGAGCCGAAATTGAATCATCCGAATTTGCGTTTCAGTTTTGGGGTTACCTACCTACACATGCCAACCGTTCTCGAGAAGAAATTGTGATGAAAAAGAGGGACAAAGATGAGAAAAACATAGACAAGAACGCAAAGCATGAAAGGCTACTACATGATCTGCTATTTGCTGAGAAATATGCTGATCTCAAACATGCACAAACTATCACAAATCTACCCATCGTGATTGATGAATAGCACTAAATAGTATTGTATATCGTGTACATTGAGTTGTTTCCATGTACTAGTATTCTCGAGTATAGCATATTAAACACTGTTGACTTCCACAAGTTGGGACAAGAACCATTTGGAATGCCAATGTTCCCCCCTTTTCTCCTCAATGAACTCTTCTTGCCCCCCCTTGCTGAGCCCCCCAACAATGTCAGACTCAGCTGACCGAGCGGTTTTGCCACCGGAAGGCGCGTTGCGAGCATACCCCTCACAAGAGATGGCGGCGCTGCAACATCTAGAAAGCCCAAAACCAAACATCAAAACGAACAACGACGTCCGCAAAACACGCCAGAGTTCACTTAATGCACATGCCAAAAACATCCAAAAACATCATCGAGCAGCCGCACTACAATCAGTATCAATCAGTAATCCAACACACACAAACCCAGAAACAAAAAAACACGCTTCAAGACTTTCAAAGGGTCCCCCCAAAAGATGTTTCTTTACACACTAACAATCACTAACATCTGCAGCTTTTCTTCAAGCAATCATCAAAGAACATACAAAAAGTGCACCTGACCAATCCAAGCCAACACATCTAACCTGAGCTGCAACATGTCTTTTTGATTTTGATGGGTACAACTGACCATAGGGGGCCAACAAAACCTGGTAAATTATGGCAATGTCTTGAGTTTTGTTTCAATTGCGAATTGATGAGTTCACTCGGATTCCATCAATCCTGTGAGTCTGAAGGCTATCGCAGCGAAGTATTTGGAAGAACATAAGGCAAAGCAAGGAGTGCACTTTACAGCTGTCTGGATAATCAAACAAAACACCAGCTAAAATGTAGCTTGCCTCCCGAGATTTGTGAGGTTGGGTGTCGTTATAGTTTGCTATGCCTGCTGAAGCACCTGCCAACTGGGTTGCTGGCCGTCCCAAGACTCCAAGTATGAGCACTGCCAAATAGACTGAGAGCCTGTAGGGGGCCAATCAAAAACCATCCAAAATCTGAAAATCTGCTCAATAAAACCAAACATCTCTGAGATTCAAATAGGGTTCTGTGGGGCAACAATATTGTTGCCAATTTTTGTTTACCTCCTGAAGTCGATCAGCTCGAGCACACAGCCATGCAATCCCATGAGCCAGTCCATCCAGTCCTGCGCTCCTTGCGCACCATGGCTGTAGCTCTTACAACGGCCACGCAACAGCTTCAAAATCAAAACAATTTTGCATCCAACGTCTGATGGAATCTTACTTACTGTAACCGTATCCAAAGGTTGCAAAACCCATAGTGTACTTCAGTTTAGCAACATTACTATATAAATTGCTTGAGAAGGTAACCAAGTCCAGAAAAGGGTCAACAATTCCCTCCAAAGACCAAAGAGAAATAGTGAATGATGAGCTGCTTGCACACAAGAACGGACGTTCTACACAAGAATGCATTCCCAGTATGACTTCCTTTGCTATTCAGCTGTAGACTCAAAAGGGAGCCAAGAATATCGGTTAAACCGAAGCCTTGAGGCATGAGCCGTCAAAAAAGCCGTGTTGAGATCGTGTTTTCTCTCAATACTCAGAAAAATAACGTGGAAAAAAAATAACGTTGCCGCATATGCATATTTGTATATATTGGTGTTGGAATCATTTACGGTAGGTTCACCTGGTGAATTGCATGTTCGAACATACAGATCCACCAGAACATACTATCCATATATAACAAAAACAAATGTTTACATAATCTATATCCCCACAAGTCATAAAAATGCATTGAATTCATATTGCAGGGAACTATATCTTGTATCTTGCATGTTGGTATCGTGATTGTTGTTTTACACAACTCACAAAATCCATCTTGCATATCCCTCGGAGCTTTTCCGAATCGCCAGACCATGAAGTCCTGGCAACTGCAAAAAGGCGCACGTGGACCGAGCATGGACGGGGGGGAGATGTGTTCAAAAGGTTGACCTCGATATATCTTGTTGTCCAAACAATAGTTTTTCAATGTGTTTGTCTAGAGCTGGCAAAATGTGGAGGCAAAGCATGTTTGTTATAAAATCAGAATTATCTACAAATATATATGGGGTCTCATATATATATATATATACATATGTATGAGTAGATACTGTGTTGTATGCGCATGTGTCCAATTGTATATACTCCACATCTTTTCTGCTACAATTGACTTTGTCCGGAAATCCTGGTAGTGCATCTCATCACTGGGATGTTTAGACTCTATTCCACTGCAATTAATGGTAATAATGCAATGTCAGAATCTAAACAACAGCAATTTATATGTGTAAGTGTATATAAACATATCTATGTGCGTATATATATGTATAACACCTGAACTTCATACAGAATACCTACGTTAACCAACCAAGAAACATTGTGTTACTGTATAATGTATAAGTCTTCCCCCAATGGTCCCGATGATATGGTCAACCCCACATCCTTGAAAGCTAGCCATGTCCAACACGGCGGACTGTCCCAACCAAGATCTGCCAAGCCTTGGCTGGGTGCCCAATGCGGAAGCTGGGTGCCCAATTGCCTTTGAAGATAGCACTGATAAATTCAGCAACATATTGATACGTAATCATAATCATACTTGTATAATAATGTACACTTGTACCATACTTTTTCTCTCATATATGAAGAATGAATATGAAGCCGAGCATAAAAATATCCATGTATCGAACATAGACATCATGCCCGCCATTAAAAAAATCAATCACCCACTCTCTGTGGTTAATTTTTCTGATCCCTTTTTTCCCCTGTTCTATTTGGAAGCTTTCAGCCCCAGGGCCCCCAAACTCTAAGGCATTGCTCTTCACGACAAGCAAAGGTACCGTGGGCAAAAGACTTTGGCTACTCATCTCCTGGGCCAAGTGGTTGCTACGTTGAAGAATCCACACCTTTGGATTGCACCTTGAAATCGTTGATTCTCGGTGCTTCGTTGAATCCAAACATTGCAAACAGACCAAGATGTGAAAGGAACAAACAATGCTCACATCGCTACAGCTTCAGAGCTATGTGGTATCACTATGTGTCACTAACTTCATTTGTTAAATGGCTTCCTTTTCCCAATCTCCTCCGCTAGAGCCAAAGTGGCCCACCAAAATGTGGAACACGCCTCAAGCACCAGTACATACCTACCTTTCCTCCCATAGTCCAAGTGGATTAATTGGTCAACACGATCATTTCCTTTTCCAATGGGATTATCTCTTCCTATGTATACCTCTCATCTCTCAATCTGGAGTAATCAATCAGGACTTACTCGGACAGAATAATTGAGAATCTCAAATCAAAACATCACCACTTCTGGACCCCAGAAATTGGTTAGAATGTCTGTTGATGGAAGAAATCCTGCACCACATGGGGTTCATAAAACCCTGTAAATAATAGGGTAAACTACCTATCAACGGGTGCAGGATTTCTTTAATCAAGAGTATGTGCGGAATCCAACCTCCAGTGCTGCACCAAAGGCTGGCTCACGAAAGTAGAGCCTGTAGAGATTGAGGTAGTGTGCGGCAACCCGTAAATCAGAGGGCAGGATGCCTCAAGAAAAACATTATTATATAACCCAAAAGAAATTTGAAAAATGTCAGTTAACTTGTAAGGGAAAAAATAACCATGCTTGAAGTCACCACTACAGAATGAATGCTACACAATGATTAGACATAGGAAACACCAAAATGAAGGGAAAAAAGCAAATCATGTTCATTTCATGAGGTAATGAAAATTTCAAATTCCCAAGAATCACAAACACACAGGCACACACATACATGCATCAGTCATATTTCAAAAGAAGGAACGTGTGAACAATATTTCAGAATGACAGAATTAATGAGCAGACCAGTCAGGAGTACAAGAAGTGGACATTAAAACACGTAATCACAAGCAAACAATAGGGGATGTGTTCAAGAGAAGGGCATGCAGGCAGGATGCTAATGGTTTTGATGCGGAAGACTGGCAAGAAAAAACACTGGCATGTGATATGAGGAAAATACAAGGAAACTAGGGACAACACAGAGTAATCTGATCAAGTGAACAAGTAAAATAGATATGTCACTATGCAATCCGCAAGAAGAAACAAACAAATATGCTATTCGGGTGTGTTTAAAAGACATCAAAGAAGCTGATCTAGCAAAACGATATTAAAAAACTATACAGAAACAGAACAACAAGAACCAACCCAAGAAAAGTCTCTAACAACCAACCTTCACCCTCTACCCAGAAAGAAACGCCTTAGTGGAATGACCACTTCAAACCCCTGACGCAAACAAGAAACAGCAAGGAAGGAACAACCATCGAAAATAAACATAAAAACATCACGTGCAACAAATAAACCTCCCATATCTCCCACCTCCCACCAACTTTATGTATTTTGATGTTTTTTGTGGGTGGTAGCCAATTCTTCAACTGCATGCGACGTCCCAGTTTTGGCTGAAAACTGACGGAAAACCTCATCCTCCCAGCATCCAGCACGAGGTGGCAAGCCAAGCGCCAATGTTTCGAAGCCTGGTGCGGATGAAAGTTGCAGGCACGCGTGAAAGTCACAACTAAATCTCAGGAAGTCACACAAAGTCATGCCCAAAGGCCTACCCCAATAGCACCCTAAATCCAATATATCTAATATATTCTGAATATTCTAATATTCTGCTGGAATGCGTGGTATTCATATGGGGGTCCATCCATCTTTGATATTCAGAAACATCAGATATATCTCCCGTGTCTTTGCAGCAAAGCTTCATATTGACAGAATGCAGCATACTATACGGCGCTCCCAAGATTTGTGAACTTATCTGCATAGCAGTCACCAATACATACTCTTAATCACACCTTTCCAGGGATGGGTTTTAGCAAACCATGCGCGTGTTCATGGCGATGGGACAAGAAGATTGCCACAAGCTGGAGCTGCTAGGCTTTCCAGGGTCCTGTGTTAGTGAAAGTGTTCAAACACAAACGTATTGTACTAAAACGTATTACAACTGTTGTGTAATTACTGGTCAGAGTCAAATAGCTAAAAGATAATCTCAAATAATCTCAAACTATCACAAACAAGTCCTGAGATTCAAGGGAAAAGGGCAACAAAATATGGGATCCCTACATAGATTTCTCCCCCCTTTTCTCTGTTGGAAATGGGGCATGCCTGTGCACTAGCGATGGTGCTGCCTGCGTGAACCTCATTGATGTCCAACCTGACCCAAAATGAATGGAAATGCAACAATCATCACATCTGCTGTTTGGCAAAACCAAAATAAATGTGTTCAGATTGTTCAGGTTGCCACAGCACCAAACATCTGAACGGTTCAACCACCTTTCTTCTCACAAACAATTCACTAACCATGGGTCACACGACTTGATTGATCATTCCAGTTGATGCGGTTGATTGCTGAAATCCTGCACAAGTGGGGATGATTAACACCTTTATCCAATTTACGGAATTATTTGTATCATGTCAACACGCTCCTCACCAGCATCGACAGCCCCTACCTTGCAGAGTGGACTTGCTTCATCAACTGCATGGAATGGACCTGAAAACTGCCCGGCTGAAGCTCCAAAATATGTTTGATTTCAAATGGCTGTTTGGCGGATCTATAAATTTAGATTATGTTATACTTATTGTAGGGTCAATGAGTCAAGTATACTGCCCTCCAATTTATACAATCATAAATTATAGTGAATCAACCCACCATATAGTATATATGGAACTGCCTATTGACCAGGAAAGCTTCAAATGGTGCCTGGGATAGAGGATGGATCATTCAAAATTTAAACAAGATTTCACCGGAAGAGCCTCTGATATTCCGGAAGAGATGAATGCTATATTTTTCAAAGACTTCTCAATGATACTGTTGATGGTTCAGAAATTCGGTAAACTCACCAGTTGATATGGTAAAAATTTCCCATGATTTACAGGGTTTCATACATTTACAGGGTGGTTGGCCTTGGGGATTTCTGAACCATCAACAGTATGTCTTAGGTTAGTAAGGCTCCATTTTGCCAAGTTTCTACACCCCAAAATCACAGATGCTGCGAGCCAGGTACCCACTGGCGTAGCGTCTGCAAGGACCTTTGGGGGAAGGTCCAGGTCCGTGGTGCGGGTTGTTGTCATCACAAGGAGCACTATGAAAGGTCGGAAAACCTACATCCATGTATATGATATAACCAAATATGAATCATATGTGATGTGTATATACTGTGCATACTATACATATTGGTTTGTTATGGTTTGTTCAAGTTCATTCTGATAACTGATGTTCTAGAAATGACATCAGTAACACATGAAGTGAGACATTTCCGTCACTTCCATGTGTGCCCTGGGAAGCCGCACCCCATGACAATGCCAAATGTGTTGATATCCGGTTGTAATCCCACCTTCCACGCTTGATCAAGGATAACAGAGTGACACTCCCTATGTCTCACCAGCACAATCAACCAAAGATTTGCGGTATATGTCAAAAACGGCCCACACGATGAATCATATTCGTATATAGGTGTTGTCCAGGAAGGGGTAGATAAGAGCCGATGCGCTCTCAATACGTTCAAAATAGTTCAACGATGCAGAACCCTTCTTTGAATGCAAAGCCACACCAACTAGTGATTGACATCATTGTTGCAAGATTGTTTGTCCGTTCTTGATTCATCTTAGTCTTGTAACATTGTACATCCTGCCAGAAATTGAACTATATAGAACACAAACAGAAATGAATGGTGTTCTTTTAGATGAGTTTCCTCTCCAAGGACTCAAAAAAAAGGTTTCATATTCAAGTTCCATTTTGCCAATCAATAATCAACATAACCTTCAAGGCCATACACCTCAATCACATCCGACAACATGGTGAAGGCTTTCTTCCACTGCCTGGCAGCTACATCAGGTCATCCTGCTGCTGAAGTGGCTGAAAAAACACAAAGTAAATATGTAATAAGATGCAACAAGTATAGATATTAGACAAAACAAAAATCCGAATGTTTACCCCACGCAGGATGCCAGTGCCATCCCAAAAAAATGCAGCAGATTCTTCCCGATGGATCCTCATCCCACCGCAGGCCTGGCTTGCTCACAGGGTGCCATGGCAAAGTTGCGAAGGATTGGACGTGTCTCAACCACATCAAGACCTGGGGGTTGATGACCTACAAAGTCATCCATGCCAACCGTGGCGAGGTCCTGTATTATCTGTATTTACCCGGATGTAGTCTTTTAAGATTTGGAAACTCCTGAATCATGGTGGATCTAAATCATACAGAAACATGATCTCAAGGTCACAACATCACTAAGAAGCTTTGTTAAACTCACTTATAACTTATATTTTGAATCTTGAATGCCATCATCCCTATCAATCAATATTCAATATGTGAGATATACACGATTTTGAACATCAATGTACAGTAACTCAATTCATCCATATAATCATCAATCTTCCAGCATCATCCAGCATCCATCATCAAAATAAAGTAATCTTAACATCTTCTGTGATATCCCCAAGATGTCTGTGTCGTTGGGCCTTCCAGGTGATCTACGGCTGTTGACCACAAACCCACCCCAGCAGCTGTGAGGCTCTGAAGTAAGACACCTTGGGTGAAGGTTCCACTGGGAAACACCGGAGACTTGGATTGGATGCTTTTTTTTCGTAGAATTTCCTATTTTTAGATTATTATAGCATGATTATCAATGATAACTGTGTGCATATCACAAAAATCAAGAATATAAATAATATGTATATATAATAATCAATATATCTGTTGGATCATGTTGGATCTTCCCTTTGACGTATCAAAAGAACACCATCTTCTTGATTCATCCACTTCTTGTACTGAAAAACATGTTTCCCAAGCTTGGACAAATTGAAACCCAAATCCGGATTCAATTTTCCACCATCTTACGGCAGTCGCGTTTGCTTTTTGTTGCTAATAACAGGGTCGTTGCGAATCTCAGTTTCACTGAGCATCGACCGAAGCTGAGGCGGCATTCGCCGAAAAATCGTCGCTGAAAATCCGACAGCCCATTTGCTTTGCATGGGACCCTGGTCGCCTGCGATGGAACGACTTGTTGGAGTTGTAATATGAGCTTTCATGATCAGCAACGGAAATATATGTGGAAATCAACTAAGAAAAACATAGCAAAATTCAAAAATATGTTTTAGAAAACAACACCTATACTAGAAATAGAAGTATTACTTCCGGAGAAAATTCTGATATAGCTGGGCCTTGGCCTGCACAATCTCGATCATATCCATTAGGCACCCATCAGTGCTGGATCCTTGGTTTCACCCGCCGGGTGTCATGGAAGTCAACCATGGTTGTCCGTTTGAACATTGTTGAAATTGACATGATCCCCTAGTTCTCCCAAGTTGTTTGTCTGCAATGAGTTCAATTGAATTGCCAAATTACAGCTGTGCAGTCCCTCTCATCACCAATGAAGACCCCAGTGAGATCCAACCAAACCGAGCCTCTACGGCCTCCGTCTTAATAGGACATTCTGAATGCGCTGGCGATCGAATCACATGCTTTAGCTGCAATATGGTGGATCCATTGACATCTACACCTTAGTGTTTCCAGGTTGACAATGCCAAATCCCACAAACGTTTCTGAAAATGCCAGGAAGTGAAACCCTACTACTGTGCCATGGATACTGTGTTATTTGCAAGCGCCACTGTTTGTCTCTGCCTCACTTCTTTGTCAAATCTTGTCATGATGGATGTATATAACTACATGCATCACCACCCCTAATCCTCATCTTTGGCAATCATCAATGTGATTGTAATTACTATCACAGTAGCAGCGAATCCAACAATACAGAATCATCATCCTGTTCAGCAGTGGCATGGCAATCTCTGGCATAAACAAGCCAACATTTTTACATGTCTGTAACTTTGTACCAAGATACACCGATCAAAGCAAAACTCCCCTGTAGACTCCACAGCCTCCCCAACAAAAAGTTTGCTGGACTGAATGTCTCAAGATTCGAAGCCGGCCCAAAGCGTTCATGGGGTACAATTAATTGTGCATGTAGTGGTACAAATACAACTTTAAAAAAATGTGAATACATAAGTGCAATAAAAAATAAATCTTCTAGGTATGAATCAACCTGTGTGTGTTGATCTTCATTCGTACTTCAGATGTTTCTTTTCCAAGAGGTCACCTTTGGCAAGAATTCAACGCCAACATTTTAGGTGAGGGTGCTGAAAAAAACACAACACCTTTCGCCAGGTGTGTCGATCTGTTGAGAGCTGTTGAAACGTGTTTCATTCACATCATACCTGGCATCATCTGCCTGTATATGACACATGATCCTGTAGCTTAGTCATTGTCTTTGCCTGTCTTTCACGAGTGCCGAGGCATGCCCTCCACTAAAAATGCAGAAAGAACCCAATGACTGTAAGATAAATCCAGAAAACCAGAAGGGGATAGAATTCTTCGGAAATCATCCCTTGAAGTCAAGAACGCAACACTGATTCGCCGCCTTAAACATAAGAAACCCTAAGAACACCACGAACATGGCTATGCAGAAGAATCAAAGCTGACTTGGCCGCTGGGGATGCTCTTGTTTTCAAGCAAACCAGTTGGCATGAACTGTGATCTGGTGAACAGTGAGACAAAGGCCATGCTTTCCACTTTGGGAATCGAGAGTAGAGTGCTGGCTAGAACCCATATCGATCGCCAGAAACCAATCTCTCTCTTAGACCTTCACAATGTTGCCAGACAGCGACTTGTGCAACGGCTGGCTCTTGTCAAAGTTCATGAGGAGGGTTGGCAGTGATACAGCCTCTGCTGAAAGAAGTCCTTTGTCTTCTTCCACCATCTCTCGTGCGAGAGTGGCTTCCACCAACAAGCCATCCAATATCATTGATTGCGCCTGGCCAGGGTGAAGTTACAAACCATCTTTGTCACCGAATTGCTTTCAACATCTTCTCAGAAATCACAATTACAAAGTGCCGAAATGTCATGTTTATGGGCCCCGGCCTATTGCCTTATAACACAGCCGAGCAACTCGACAAGCAAAAGCATCTACCCTCCCGAGCCTCCTTGTCCCCAGGGTCCATGTTGTTCACTGACCGTAGGATATATTCCTTGTATTCAGGAAAAGGCACAGGTCTCAGGGAAGAATCAATCTCCTTCGAAAACTTCTGGATGAAGATACCTTTAATGCCTTGCTCGTCATGCTGCGTGAGCTTTTTCTCTGCATGAGCTTTTGTCTGATTCAGGCCCATGAGAGCAAACTCCTCCGGTGTGATGAGCCCATCACCATTCAAATCAGTCAATTGAAACAGCTTCTTTGCAGCTTCCATGCGGTCTTGCTCAAATACGTTCACTTCATGATTTGTGTCCCTGCACACATCTGAGCAGTCACAGAAAGGGATGTTTCCCATCAGTGCTGACAATGGCGAAACCTACAAACGAACTGTGCGCTGCTGCAAGCCAATTCTACGAGGCATCAAAAACATTCAACACTCACCGCGTCTGCTGTTCTTGTGATGTCACGTGTTTTCTTAGAAATTGTGACAACAAAAGTCTTGTCACTTGTGTACCGAGACTGGAAAATCTACAAAATTCTGCTCCAAATAACTCACCTTGGCAAAGATTGAACGCCAACATTTTAAATGAGGATGAAAAAACAAAACACCTCTCTCACATCACACCTGGCATCATCTGGGTGTAGAATGCAATACATATGATCCTGTAGCCGAGTCATAGTCTTTGCCGGCCTTTCACTGGTGCATACTGGTGCCCGAAAATGCCTTCCGCTTAAATTGCAGAAAGAATCGAATCGGTTTCAATGGCCATGAAGAGAAAACAAGAAGAGGATACAGATCTTCCGAAACCGTCCCTTGAAGTCAAGTACACAACACAGACTGCCTCACTTGCACTTACAACGGCTTAAGCATAAGAGACCTCAAGAATACCACGAACATGGCTATGCAGAAGAATCAAAGCTGACTTAGGTTGTGGGGATGCTCTTGTTTTCAAGGCAAACCAAAGGGAATGAATCGTGAACTGATGAACTGACGTGAGACAAAGGCCATGCTTTCCACTTTGGGAATCGAGAGTAGAGTGCCTGCTAGAACCTATATCGATCGCCAGAAACCAATCTCTCTCTTAGACCTTCACAATGTTGCCAGACAGCGACTTGTGCAACGGCTGGCTCTTGTCAAAGTTCATGAGGAGGGTTGGCAGTGATACAGCCTCTGCTGAAAGAAGTCCTTTGTCTTCTTCCACCATCTCTCGTGCGAGAGTGGCTTCCACCAACAAGCCATCCAATATCATTGATTGCGCCTGGCCAGGGTGAAGTTACAAACCATCTTTGTCACCGAATTGCTTTCAACATCTTCTCAGAAATCACAATTACAAAGTGCCGAAATGTCATGTTTACGGGCCTCGGCCTATTGCCTTATATCTTTGAAGAAAACACAGAAGAGAAGTCGACAAGCAAAAGCATCTACCATCCCCAGCCTGCTTGTCCCCAGGGTCCATGTTGTTCACTGACCGTAGGATATACTCCTTGTATTCAGGAAAAGGCACAGGTTTCAGGGAAGAATCGATCTCCTTCGAAAACTTCTGGATGAAGATACCTTTAATGCCTTGCTCGTCATGCTGCGTGAGCTTTTTCTCTGCATGAGCTTTTGTCTGATTCAGGCCCATGAGAGCAAACTCCTCCGGTGTGATGAGCCCGTCACCATTCAAATCAGTCAATTGAAACAGCTTCTTTGCAGCTTCCATGCGCTCTTGCTCAAATACGTTCACCTCATGATTGGTGTCCCTGCACACATCTGCGCAGTCACAGAAAGGGATATTTCCCATCAGTGCTGACAGTGGCGAAACCTACAAACGAACTGTGCGCTGGAAGCCAATTCTACGAGGCATCAAAAACATTCAACACTCAACGCGTCTGCTGGTCACGTGATGTCACGTGTTTCCTTAGAAATAGTGACAACAAAAGTCTTGTCACTTGTGCACCGAGACTGAAGCTTGAAAATCTACAAAATTCTGCTCCAAATAACTCACCTTGGCAAAGATTCAACGCCAACATTTTAGGTGAATATGTAAAAAAACAACACCTTTCTCACATCACACCTGGCATCACCTGGGTGTAGAATGCAATACATATGATCCTGTAGCCGAGTCATAGTCTTTGCCGGTCTTTCACTGGTGCATACTGGTGCCCGAAAACGCCTTCCGGTTAAATTGCAGAAAGAATCGAATCGGTTTCAATGGCCATGAAGAGAAAACAAGAAGAGGATGCAGATCTTCCGAAACCATCCCTGGAAGTCAAGTACACACAACACAGACTGCCTCACTTGCACTTACAACGGCTTAAGCATAAGAGACCTCAAGAATACCACGAACATGGCTATGCAGAAGAATCAAAGCTGACTT